>VCRD01001761.1:3660-54424 GCA_006783055.1 Trinorchestia longiramus
AATCGTTATATTTTCATGAAACCAGGGTGGTCACGATGCACCTAAATTGGACATTTGTGTTTATTACTTCAAATGTTCAAAATGCCCTTCAAGCTATCATCTGTACAGCTCTGCTCTTTTCTTAGCGTCGCTTGTCATCTTTCTGACATGCTCCTCACTTATGTTGACTGCAAAATCTTCCACTATTCGTTTCAACTCCGACAGAGTGCTTGGTTGATACTTAACGATATGATCAATGGCTAGAGAAAAAAAATAAAGGGAGGACAAATCCAAAGAGTATGGAGGCCAATGTTTATCCGTCTGGCATGAAATTAACCTGTCACTGAACTTGAATTCCAGGAACTGAAGACATGGGGCTGTCACATGGCAGCTGATGCCGTCCTGCTGAAGCCAGTACTGACGTCTGGTGGCCACAGCCTGAACTGCTTGTCAGATTGTATTCTTCAGGAATTACTCCTGGTAAACATCGGAGTAAATGAATTTTTCCAACAAAAACACAAGAAGGGTTCCCTCATTCACCATGCCCACAGAGGACATAACTTTTTCTCGATCAGCCTTCTTGCACTCTATTACAATGTGGAGGTTTGTTGTGGTCCAGTACCTGTTGATTTGTTTGGTGACTGGTGCAAAACGAACCCTTTTTCATCGAACCAGATAACAAAATCGAACCAATCCTCTTCAAAACTGAGCGAAAAGTGAAGGGCGAAGTAGAGAGATAAACTATCGAAGACATTCTTGCAGGAGGTCATTAGCAAGGAACGTCAGCCTCCTCTACGGAAAAAAGAGGAGCAGAAAAAGAAAAATCCTAGCTACTACAAAACAAAATCTATAATGGTTGAAGAGCATACGATGAACAGCCAAGATTTACATTGAGGTTCACGAGTACAAGCACCATCATGCCTACCCCAAGGCAACCTCAGGAATTCTACATAATTCTAAAGTTTAAACTATCAAGCTAGACCTTTAGCTTCCGTGCAACTCCCTTGGGAGTGATCTCCAAACACACAACCACCAGCATAGGGCCAATCAAAACAATCCAAGAAAGTAGAACTGACCAGGAGGCCGGTGTGGTGAGGGCGGTGGTGCGGCGAAGTGCTTCCGACGTCCCACCGTCTCCGTCAGCAGACGAAACCATCCCTGCACCCTCTGTCACATGCGAGTGTAGTGTTAAGGTCATGTTCTCAAGTAAACATTAGCATCTTACATAGCTCTTCAACCAATAAAAGGCAAAAAATAGATTATATTTTAAACCCTACATTGAAGTATGAATAAGTCGTATGAAATCATTCGAAAGACTAGAATATTCAACAGCATATTAAAAAACAAGAGCAGAATGACTTAGCAACCAATAAACTGTCATTGTACTTCTCTTTTATTCGTAAAGATCAGGAAAAATTAGAAGTTTCAATAATAAAATTAATCAAATCGTTTATCTTCATAATCATCAGCAGTTTTCAAAACAAAACTATTTCAAGACGAATTTATTAGAACATGCATGTCTCAACGGTGTGTAAAGCATTTTTAAAAGCTTTGTTTCAGATTTGTAATAACTTCACGCAGAACTCATAGCACGCTGGAAAAAATTATATTGTGCCTACGAGCACGCATGAAAAAGGCGATAGAGAATTCAGTTATAAAATTATGGTTTCCAGTAAGTTGCCATTAACAAACGGCTTGAGCTGGCACTTCGGACCTAAAATCAAAATACGGGCACATTTGCGTCAAACTTGGACCCGAGGACCGTGCTTATGAGTTAAGTTTGGTTGACGACAGGCCCAAGTACAACTTTGTCGAAAACTACTTCCTTGGACGAAAGGATGAAGTGATCGAATCAGCATGCTTTTTTTCTGTGTATAAAATCCCTTAAATAAAATTTGAACATGAAACATCTGATAAAACTCTTGAAAGCCGCGGAAGTTTTGATATAATATGAAAAATATTTACAAGGAAGTAGAAAAACCTGGAAACAGCTCGGAGATTCATGAGTTTCAAAACTGGGATAGAGACGAAATATTTAGAAACGAATTTCAGATGTTAGTTTGTCACCGCCCTCAATTTGTTTCAGAACCAGAATACGTGACAAAACTCTCGCTCGAGGCAGTCCAAAGACCTCAGAAAGGAACACGAGAATCTGTCGTCGAGAGTTGTGTTTGACGAAGCCTTTGATGCTGAGCTCAACTCCACTCTGTGAACGAGCGTCGAAGAAAATCAACAGCGGTAAAATCATTTCACGAGAATCAGCGTTGATATATTCCGAGAGGAATTTTAAGAATCTAATGGTAAATTAGCTACAAGAGTATCAGTCTTCACAAATTGTTGTTTATTAATTCATTTCAATTAAAGTGCTAATCGAAGGTTTAAGAGCGCAATCAAGTAACCTCCTTATCAGAACCAATGCAATGCTAGAAAAACTTTTTAGCCAACACATGCGTCAACTAATTCAGAATAAAACAGACATTAGTATGCAATACCTATTGGCAATTTTTGCGGCTAAATGGAAAGGTAAAGAAGCTTTTTTTAACGCAGTGGAAAGAAAAATAAATGTTCTCTGTACAGGCTAGTAACAGTTGAGAGGCAAGAAGCTTACAGCTAATTATGCTTCAGATATATTTCGGTAGAGTAGTAGTTAATTTTAAAGTGTATATTTCTGAAGTAAAAAAAATAAAAATGAAACCAGTACAAAATCAAATTGAATTAATTTTTGTCTGTTTCACGAAGGTCGGATTTTAGCGTCTAGCTCCGCGTTTTCTGTTATTTCAAGCCAATGAGAGCAGGGTCTCTTAATAAAATTTTACCCAGAAATTATAAGAATGGAGCTCGGTGCAAATGAGGGCCTAAAGACGCAGAAGGAGCATGGCGTTTTTTGAAAAGCTCGGGCAGAATTAAGGTGAGATCTTTCCTAATATATAGTAATTTACTGGAGCTAATTGAGGCCAACTCTTATCTGTTGAAGTCTTAGTAGGAAAATATTGATGGTTTTGTGAATTTTTACCTACTTGCCTCTTTCATGCTTAGAAAGTCAGAGTACTGCAGTAATTTGTGTAGAAGTATTTGTGGTTCACACATTCATGTAACATTTTACTGTTTTAAATCTTTGAACTCAGTCGAGCAAGATCATACAGAGAAGTACCTCGTTCTAATCGCGCTCAGAGATTTACATTCTTACTCATACACTCATCTGAGTCATAAATCATTCGATTATGATGATTTGAGCAAACCACTTTTAGTTTCTACACACTCACTCCGACGCTGCAGTCCCGCTCTGCTGACGCTCTAGCGGCAGCACCACAACGGTGCTCGGCGTCAGCCTCACCCCGCATCAAGTTCGACTAAATGCTCGAATTTCCACGAAAAATACCCGTTGATTTCGAGTTCTCCAATTTGAAGCAAAATATGCTTTTTTTTTGTTCTGATACGTCACTCACTGCACTTCTAAGCCACTTCGGATAAACCAGTTTTTGCGATGCTGACCAGGCTGTGTTCTCTTCAGACTGCGTAAATTACATTTCTTACACTGCACAATTGAGGCTTGATCGATTCATCCTCAATTTCCATGAAAATTTCTGCATAATGTCTGACATAGAGCCCGGGTGGATAAAATTCTTTCGTGTGTTTGAGAACATCATCTGAGTGTTTCTTTCAAGTATTTCTGCTAGTTGGCATCATTACTTTTAAACAACAATTGTACTAAGATATCTCAGGCGCCATCGAAACATGAAATCTTGTTTTCAGACATCAATTTTACGAAGTAAAAATTGAAAAACGTTTAACATATCATACAATAGATCTCATTTTATAAGTGATGTTACAAATAAGTTCACCACATTGCTCTAGCGTCCAATAAAACAAATTGGCAGCAGGAAAATTTGGACGGACAAAGCTCGTTTCATGAAGCACCTGATAGTCACCGAAGTTCCTGGGTATGAAAGATTGAGATTTATGCGTTGCAGTTAATTCTTTCAACTCAAATTTGATTTCACGCAGGTGTTCGCGAGGCTCGTGCTTCTATAGACCTCCTATATCGAGCTCATAGCTCAAGATCAGCTGTAGAATACAGCTATGCAGGTCTATTGCCCAGTCTCACAGCCAATAGGTTCAAGTTTTAACGTGCATGTTATGTCGCGGTGCTGGAACAGACGGGAGCCGCCGAACTCGACTTTTTGCGACAATGAGAACAACCACCACGAGTTTTTGATGAAAAATCACTCACAAAACTAAGTAAAAATGACAGAAAATGGCAGAATGGTAGATATTAACGTGTGGGAAATTGGCTCGATACTAAGGGCTTTACTGGTGTTTTTTTGATGACGCAGTTCGTTTTTGATAGCAACTATAAATTACTAACAATAAAAAAATTGTATTATTAACTCTAAGTTTAATTTTCATAACTACGAACCTTAATCATAAAATTAGTTATTTATAAAAGAAATTGAGATGTTTATTTTCAGATTGGCCAGGATTTTGAGCGCATGCAAGGCATAATTTTCTGAGCCACCATGCATGCGTACTGTAGGAAGTATGAAATATGACCCTTAAGACTTGTTACAGCTAAAAGCGTGAGTTCCGAAGAAGCTCGTTATAATTTATTGTATGAGTTTGCTTAATACTGGGAATGTATAGAATTTATGCCAACAAAAACTTTTGGAACCGGGGCCAAACATTGATGAAGCCCCAAATCACCTAGAGACAACTGTCAGGTAGTCGTGTTGAAACTCAAATCATTGCCGAATAATTAGCTCGGATCAGTAGCAACAACATTAAATTTTCTCACTTCTCTCGAATCATTACACAAACACGGAGCAAAGTCACCTGGTTTCATAATATCCTAAATGACAAACTAGGAAATGGTTAAATTTGCTTTGTTTTCGTTAAAGAAACGCAACGATTTTTTCCTCGAGTTCGAATGCAGGTAATGAAGTAGGTATCGACGAGAGTTGGGTAAATTAATTACGCTTAAGAAGATTCACCGGAATCGAGTACCAACCAGCTCGACGGATTGCCTAAACTCAAGCTTGTCCAAGTACAAAAAAAATAAGGTAGACAGGAATTGCTTAAAGAGGAGGGCGTAATGGCAATCACGACTAAGTTTGCGGACGCAACTTTTTGAAGTCGCTAGAACAAGGTCCAGCTTGCTCGAGCAATGCAAAGCTCTTGAAAAAATATGATAGTTAGGAAATGTTGCCCAGAACTGGGCAGAAGTAAAGTATAACAACTGTAATTTCTGGGCAAGGATAACTCAGAAAATAAAGTTCGTGTAGCAGATCACTTGAGGATTTAAATAGTTTGGGGGAAATAATAACGTCTCTGTTCAAGATATCCCTACTCTGAGTGTGTAATACTTCCCACCCAAACGATAAGGCCGAGCGATGAGAGTAGCAGCTACGTAACTCTACGGAAAGCGCACACCATTCTTCGGAGAGAACAGAGGCACACTGCAGCATGGACTTCAAGAGCAGACCAGGCTGAGGTCCCCCTTCTCCCCTCTGCGCTACACGGCTGCACCCACGCCCGGATACTCAACACATTAACACACCCAACTGCAAGATTCAATCGTGCAACTTTATTGGATACTGAACATAGCATCTACTTCTATTATTTGCAGAGCTATCCAATTTCTCATGACAATATCCATAGTAACCAGATTTTCTGCACGTAATACTAGTACTTTAGGATAGATGCAACAGAATGCTCGTGATATTGGAAGGAATATTCTGTACATATTATCTGCTCTGACTACGGTGCAGCATCATATTTTCGGTGACATACATGCTGTATACAAAAGCGACTCGTGTTCACCCGCCACAAGGAGCATCGGCAAACAGCAGGAGTTACTCAGAAGACAGGGACAAGAAAAGTGAGATCTTTATGATATTTTTTTGATTTCGGAATTTTAGAGTTAACCCAATAATTCATCACAACTTTAAAGTTACATTTTAGCAGAATTTAATACCACGCTTCAAAAGTTGTTTCATCAATTAACACTACATTTACTGTTGTTTATTGAGTTCTTTATCTTGCGAGACTATTTCAGCTAGAACTATGCAATATTTATGGAATTTTTAATGCACATGCTACATCACGCAAATAAATTAATGAGCCGTAAATAAAGCACTGTTAGTGTCACCGGTAGGATTATAATACAGGCATTTCCTTGTAGCCGGAAAGATAAAATAAAGAAACTATTGTAAAATTAACCAGAAGTCAATGTTACAGCGATGAATGAAATCTCAATGGGGGGAAGCGGAAGCATGTGAAGAAGAGCTTCGCCATTAGAACAAGAGAAAATCTACAACTGAAAGCCAATAAGAATCAAGTAGTTACAAGGCCCAAAGAATGAAGTCACTATAAGCTAAGGAACAAAACAATCTTAGTTTCTCCAAGTTTCTCACTAAAAGTAACCAATAGAGAAGCAAACGAAAAAGAAAGTAAGTAACATTATGATTTCACAAAATAACGGCGCATGGTTGTCACTGAAAACAACCAGCCCGTCAGCATGAGCAAACCGCTGCTGCTCTCCTCAAGCACCTGTGATCAGTTTCATCAAAGTTGAGTACGAGCTGTTGTCGCCAAAAGAGGCACAAGCTCGAGGAGTCTTGCATTTTTAAAATAGAATTAGCTCCGATTCAGTAAATCAAGTGTCCAACGTTCGTGCGTCTGAATTAATAAGAGAATTGCAATTCCATGTTGCAACCTTTTTAATTACTTGCACATTAGACAAAAGCGAGGAGTGCTTCTATCAGATCGCGTCACACACTTGAACAACTTTGCAGGTCTGTTTGATCTAATCAATGCGAATGAGACTAAGACAGCGTTTTCGTTGCACGTGCTGCATTCACACATCTTTGAATTACGAGGAATTGTTTTCTGAGTTTATTTTTATGCGTACATAAATATACAATGGATATTCAAATCTGTGCAACTCCGTTAGTTGAGATACTGCATCAATTCTTCAGCCGCGTTCTAAGGCTTAACAATGATAATCCACATAGCCATGATCCCAGTAGTTCACAACATCATGGCCACAGTACTTTAGTTAAGAAGCATTGTAATTGAAGCTTAATATTGATTTATTGAACGCACCTTATTTTGTGTGCGTGAGAATTTCGTTCAATTACCCAATCTTTTGCAGTGGTGAACGAATTGCGTTTGGACGCATTCCTCTTTCATCCTAATGATGATTTACGAAACAACAATGTTTCGCACGAACTATATAACTTCATCCAATTATCCAATGTGTCATGAAGGTAATCTACTGAAAAATTTAACGAGCGTCCATCAAAGACAAAATTTTCTGCTACATCTGTAGGCGTACTTTCAGTACACGCATGAGGCACAGAAGTGTACGCTGCAGGACTTTTGCGATGAGAAAACTGCTGACTTTCAGTCAAACATAATTCGGCTGCTCTCAATTTTATCGACACGAGTTCACACTGTCCAGCTCAACATGGCAAAGCAACTAGGTGATTTATATTCTCGAGAGGCATACAAAAATAAATCTTCGTGTTGATACCAAATAATTACATGCTTACATCAAGGTTACCATATTTAAGACTGAAATACGGCGAACAACGCTAATTTTTTTTGTTTGGTGAGTGGGTGATAATGGTTGAATTGCTTAGCAACAGCTTACCTTGGAGAGAATGTGGCCAACGTTGAACGACATGCAGCCCAGAAACTCGCTCTTCCTGAAACAAACGCAAACCATTAAATTGGGATCATAAACTGGAATCAGGATGGGTTTCATAAATAAATTTAGAATATATGGTAATAGAAGGTCTAAAGAAGAGTTAACAAAGGAACTTTTCTCTTCGGGGTGTACCGCGATAGGAAATAGTCTTTCAGTTATTCTTTTAACCAACATGTTTGCAAATTACAGTTTACCATTTAATTAGCACGAAGACCTACTTCTTGAGAGGATCTCTGTTCCAGAGGGAGATCAGAAGGCGCTTGTCAAGATCCTCCGGCAGAAAGTCAAAGCTGAACTGCTGGTCGAAACGCGGGCAGGTGGTCGAGCGTAGCACAGAAGTGCGGCAGAAGGTGCGCTCCACCTCATCAGGCACCAGCGACAACTGCAAAAATAATAAATTAACGTGTGTCTGATATCAAGACACGTCAGATTATTATTAAACGTTGAATATTAATCCTTCTATCGCTCGAAGTGTATTAACAATAGCGTTAAGCATCTGTACTACTAGACAAAAATTGGTATACGAAGTAGATGGATCGTGTATTGAAGACCCTCTTGCAGGAGGTCGGTGGCACGGTACGTCAGCCTTCCCCATGGAGGAGAAAAATATGTATAAAAATGAATTTAAAACCTACTTAAGTATGGACTGAACACAGCCTCCTGCGGAAAGTGTTTTTGATTCTGCAGTGAGTAGCTAAGGATGTCAATGAAGAGCCTTAATTCACCAAGGTACACAAGCGAGGATACGAGTGGAGCTCAGGAATCCTATGCATCTCCAGAGGAGCGTTAACTCCCTAAGATACGACGAAGAAGAATCGTCTCCAAGATATTCACTGAAGCCTCAGCAATTGCAATAGAGATGACATTCATAATCTGAGCGATCAAAACATGCTTACTTTTGGATCGGGAACGAACTTTGAAAATCTCCGAAGATATAGAGTGAATAAATGAAAGGAAGTGACAACAATGAAAACACACTCAAGTAAAATTTCGTTCGCACGATTACTCACGAAAGGAAAAACAAGAGAACGGCTAAATAAAGGTAGCCTAAAGCACATAACCCGAGACACAGTTTCACTTTGGGCAATCCTGGTATAATTACTGAGAAGAGCTTCTATTCCTCGAGATAATATATCCGACACCATATGTCTGCTCCTAAAGATTATCCTGATCACCATCACCAGAGTTCAACTGCTAAAGTCTGATCCATTGACGTGGCTACTTACAAGGCCACCAGTTCCAAGCAGGGAACTGCGAAAACCTCTGACCAGCTCAGCGTGCTCACCTTAACGTAAGGGTTGCAGGCGCCTGATGACCGCGATTTGAGTTTCCGGGCCTCCATTACTGAAATGAAAATCATGTGTGTTGAACCTCTGTAAATTTGTTGAAGTGAACGCTGTAGTAAAAAATGTCTAGGGTATAACTTCGAGTGTTTCAGCCTTCATCGTGAAGTAGTTAAGAAATACCTGATATAAAAGACGAAATTTATTAGCACCAGCTGGGTTACACCCAAACAGTTACCACATTTCAGTCACGGCATTCGAACTTGAGCAGGCGTGAGTCTTGGCTAAAAGTAACAGAAATTGAAATGAAAATGAGGAAGACAATGCCTTTGCATATGCTGCAATGAATTTCCTCTTGGTTACATTAGGCAAAGCAATTAAACAATCTTAACATTTCGTAACAAAGAAATATGCAACTCTATTTCAGGATACTTCCTGGTGTATTCTAAGCTGAGATTGACCTACCCTGAAAAAAACCGATACAACATTTACAGAAGTGCAAGCTACAGTTTCTATATGAGCAAGTTTCTTCTATTTCCTGCTACGCTTAGCTGACAATTTCTCGGAACCAATGTGTTAAGTCACGCGACAGCTTATCTGCCCAACTCGGCCAAGAGGACAGTAATAATGTAGGTTTCTGAGACTTTCTTTTTTTGTCACACTAGGTCGTTTAGACTTTAGCTGTAGATATAAAGCAAAGCTAAAATAAAGGTTTAAACATCATTGCATTTATAGGAAGTGCATGGTATGTTTCGTACTGATGAACACACGGAATGAGGAAAGAGATGGGGAGCCTGAACGTAAGAAAGTTTTTTAGCATGTAGGTCATTCAAGTCTACTCAAGAAATTTAAGTCTTGTGTATTCAACAAACAGTCTCTAAAGGAGGGAAATATCGCTTTGCTGAGTCCCAAGTGAAATAATTATTGTGAACATGCAACTTTGAACTGCGTATTAATTCATTAACTCTTCTCTGGACGTACCTTCTTTAGCTTTAAAGTACTACCTGTTCGTACGTAAAATTTGTTTTTAAAGAATTGGAAACACGTGCACGAAGTCTTACTATGTATTGTGAGCAGCCCACTGTTCTCGTATGCAGACAACTGGAGGAGACCTGAAATACATGAAATATGATCAATATAATGAACATCAGTAGTAAAAACAAGCCTCTCATCAGTCAAATACTTCATGTCCATTAAAATTGAAGGATTTTTGCAAGTTCAAATGTTGCAAATAGAGTGCAAGTTTGCATCGACGACGTCATTTTGCAGAAAGTAGTCGAAATACTTCGCTGTCAAATAATCAATTCTTACAAAGCACAAAACAAGGACGAAAATAGATACCAATTAATTTCGTTGAGGACGACAACACGTCAATCTTGTTACGGAAATAATGCTGTAGATATTTCAACCAATTAGCAAAGAATAATTCAAAATTTCCAGATCACTTGAAATATTCTGTTCAAGCACACATCGAAAACTTCGCACTTGAAATTTCAAGAACGATTCCATTTGCGCTTTCCGTGTAGCTAAGAATGAGAAGCTGACAGTTTTCAAAGAAACCTAATTTTTCAATTTAGTTTTCCGAGCTACGTGACGACGCTGCCGCCTTTCTGGAAGTTATTCAGAAGACAAAAGGATGAACAGGAGGTTCAATCGTGGAAATTATCAAGAGAACAAGAATTTTCAACTCCAAATCCACATTTTTAATTGATGAGAAAATTATTCAACAATGCTGTAAAGAAATCATACGATGAAGCTAGAGACATTTTCAAATCAGCTGGCACACAAAAACTCCAAACTCGTGATAATACCGGGAACATAACACAGTTTACACAAGTTGGAAATAAAAATGCTGCAGGTGAAGGAACTTACAGCTATCAGAACATGACGTGAGAGGCAAAGAGTTGCATCACCAGACGCATGTTTAAGATAAAGTTTCAAGAAAATGTTCCGATATTTTGTACTTACTGCTTCGAGTACGGTGATTTTGTTTGAAAAAGTTGATAAAATATGTCACGAGGCAACGAAATTTTGCAACTTGACAAATATTTTGGCTGCGGTCGTAACTCCAAGGAAACGTGCAACACAAAAACATTTCCCACCCTGTGCACCCAGTAACAGTTACTGTATAGCTCAGGATGAGTTGTCGGCAAAAAAAGATGACCGTTAGAGCCGTTAGAAGAGTTTCATTAAGAGGGCAGGCAGCCGCGAGGGAAGATGTGAGCACGAGGCTCGTGAGACAGCCCTCACCTGGCACCTCCCTCACGTCACACACAGCTTCGTACACAAACCAGGGGCAAACAAACTGGCGTGAAGCCCGGTAGCCGATTTTGCACACGCAACAATTTGTGGTAAAAGAGTTGACTTTGCAATGAGAAAATACAGAAATTCCTGCCAAAAAAATAAGTTTATCGAAAAAGGTTTTCTCGTACAAATTGGAAAAAATAAGATTTTCTTCATGAAACCTCCTTTAATAAGTAAAATATTCTACAATCAAATGAAAATACCGAATTTTGTTCCATGAAAATAAATACATAGAAATTCTTCGGTTAGTTCTTAATGAAATAACGAAAAAGCGAATTCTGCTCCATGTATTAAACGATCTGCAACCATTAAAAAATTTAATCCCTTATTTCAAAATACAAAAATATCAGTAAAAGTTTTCCTCAGTCCAAACTATTCTATCCCTCAGGTTTTAGTCAAGAATCTAAAAATTTTAGTTTTTTTAAAGCAAGCGATTAATTTACATTATTTTGTGGTAAATATCGATGAACCTGGAGTTGAAGTTCAGCAAAAAAGATCTCGAGCTAGAACACCGCATAAAAGTAATAATACAAACCTAAAATTGACATTTAATGGAAAAAATAAAAGATCAGATATTAGTTACATAAAAATAAGAAACTAAACCCAAAAAAATAAATTAGCTCCAGAAAATAAGGAATTAGATGATTAATAAATCTGAATTTGAAATAACTCGGGTCTCCCGACATGTATCGTAATGAATGTCTTTAATTCAGAAAAGATACAGAGGCAGAAACTCTTGCTGAAATTGATTGAATATTGTTAAAGTTTTTCCTTTACAATTCACGTGGGGGAACTAAAATGGGAACAGTTTTTTCGAGTGCACCATTCCCATTGTTTTTGTTGCCTCAAAAAGTATTCATAAACAAAACTCATCTAATACACTGCTCGAAGCAAACTGACTAATGAATCTGTGCGCACCACCTAACACAAAAATTTATATAAATGTTAAAAATCACGCCTATTGTCGCATATACAAGCATGCCATTTTTTACAAGAGTTATTTGAAGTGCCAGACCTTTGATATTTTGTGACAAAATTATTTTGCACATTTGCAATCAGAAAAAAACTTCACGCTCAACCTGGTAGTCAGTACCAGTGCAGAAATGTATCTCCTTTAACAGAGTTCAAAATCATAAATATTCATTTCATCATTCTGCCTGTTACTCACAAGTGCAGTCTGGATAATGTTCCGCCGTTTCGTCTAAGTCACTCTACATGAAGGTCACGTAATTGTGAAGGATATTTATTCTATCACCATCTATTCCACTTAACTGAGACCAGATATTCAAATTACACGTTCATGTCTACGTTATCTATTATACGTATTTCTTGCTAACGACCACGCCGCCAAAATTTAGCAAGATTCCGTTGCCGGCAGTCGGCACATCATTCAACGAAAGGAAGAAGCCTCTGTCGTCACATCGAACGTTAGAATTTCCCATCAGGAAGGAGCCCTTCCTTGTCACTTCCCCAAGTCAGTTCCCCACTTCCTCACACGTCTTTTGTTACCTCAGCACTGCCCCTCGACACCCCTTCTTTTCCCCCAGACGGAACCACATGTTAACGAAGTCAAGTTCAACCTCTCCCACGAGAGCCTAGCAAGATGACGCACGCATTTGAACGACGATGCCCTTATGCTTATTAACGGTTCTATGAACTATTAAACAAAAATGTGAGAGAATACCCTTAACACCATTGTAATGGCAAAAAAATTCAGGCGCTATACTGCAACTAAGATGCAATAAAAACAAGAAAGTACACGCAAGTAGCACCTAAAATCAAGAAAAAATCTTTTATAAATTAGTTAAAAGTTTTTATGGTGTGTTCAGCATGCTTAAATTCATAGGCAAAACTTGAAAGTAATAATCGTTGTAAGATTAATGATGAACATTGAATTGAAGCTTGTAATCTCACGTGCTCCATTGATAATACAACGCATAATTTTCAATGAAATAGTTTTTATATAGGTTGATTTTCTTCCAGGCTTCACACACGCTCTAGGGGAATTTACGCAGAACAAACAGAACTACGACTTGAAGCAAAACAAGAAAACAAGCGACCAAATAATAATACCTCCAGGGATATCATGAGACTACAAACACTGTTCATTCAGACCCCTGAGTACCTGTTACGAAAATAATAACGCGGATGCAGGACTCGGACGTGTCATGGGAGAAAAATTATGGTCAATAATGTAGCGCACCAGGAGAGCAAACCGTTGCTTGTAGCGAGCACAGGTTACAGTGAGAGCTAGGGGGGCGCGTGGGAAGCGAAGCAGCGGCTTACAGGAGACATTGATGAGCTGTGGCAGCACAGCAACGTGTGCTCCTGAGACCTGCAGCCGATGTCGGGTGAGGTCCAGGGAAACACAAAGTTGCTACACAAAATAGGGGTGGCAGTCGAGTGACTGTGTTAGTGTTGTACGGGAAAATAGAGAATACAGACCTTGTACTTGGGAAAATGCGACAAAGAGCACATTGTGTTCTTATAAATATTTTGAAGGAAATGTTATGAAGTGAGGGAAATTATGAAGTGTCTGGCCTGTATACAAGAATGGATAAGAAAGAGTATTTTAGTTCGCCTTGAAACAATGATTTGTAATATTTTGTTGAGCACAAAAACATGCTACTTCTGAATAACGGATCGTAATGGAACACGAATCTATCTAAAATTTCAAAAGTTTTCCTTTTAAATACAAAAATTTACTCGGAAGATAGCACAAAACAAAATAGTTCAAGTATAAGCAGTACTCCAAACAAGAAATATATACCAGCATGTATTTCATTTCTCCAGCATACGAAAAAAAATGTTGGGCTTCTAGTGGTTTACTCTTCATTTTATCTTAATTCCTGAATGGACACATCGCACGTTGTGCGACTCCGTTTATTTATGTAGCAGAAAATATCGAATACCGACATATTACCAAACAATACAGAAAATAATACACCTAGTTTTTAAGCACAGTCTTCACGTCTAGACATGAGAAAACTGACACCATCATAGAGTACAAAAATATAATCGGAAACATAATGAATGAATTTGCACGCACGGCACACCGGTCACTTCTTCTAGAAAATAATGCTGTTCTGAACGAATAGTAGTAGGGAGGTGAACGACAGAAAAAAGTTAACAAGACAACTCTGAAAATAAATAAAATTTTCCACGGTAAATCCTCGACTTGAAGGGTATTTGCAGCCTTTCCTAACACACAACTGTTTTTCAAGTACCTCCTTTACTACCAACTTCACAATAATGAGAGCTAAGAAGACGCCCGAGAAGTGCACACGTTCTACGAGACTCAGAGGAAAACTGAACAAATAAAAATACCTTCGTGGCAGGTTAAAATACCTACTGTACTCGAAAATAAAATAAGTGACACGTGTGAACTATAATATAATTTAAGAAGCACCGAAATCAGGCAGTACCCAAAAAAGTGCCAATGTCATGAGATATAGACGAATTCTGGTCAGAGGCCTAAACTTGAACAGAGCAATAAATATTCTACGCAGAAGATAAGCCAATTAGAAAAAAATCGCTCGATGAATCAGCACAAAGATTCCATCGCATTAAGATTCTTTTGAAGTGCTAGTTAGCGAAATTCCTGAAGATGTCTTGAAGCTGCAAGGCAGATGCGCACCGAATGTTTAGGGTCATCGCTAATGGAGGCATTTTAGGGCGAAATACGAGAGCTGAACTCGACAAAACGAACCGTTCTTGCGAGCGAACGCGGTGCACGAGTGTTGACAGGGAACAGATTGTACGATGCCTCGAAAAGTCGTTGACTTCACCGTGAGTTCGATTTGCTCTCGAAATGAGCAACTGTGACGTGGATTGAAGGGAAAAAGCAGTGTCGTGAATGAAGGAAGCACTCAATGGTCAAGGGTTTTCTGAGTAAACGATTGTGCTCCGGTGTGACATGTATGATACCTAAATTGTTCATGTTTAATGTAGTGACGTTGGGAATAGCACATACGGGAATAGCGAGTGCAAGACAGTTTTTGTTATCAAAAACAAGCAAATAAAGTGATAGTTGTGTTACTTGTAAAGCGTCATTGAATTGTATTTACGGCATAGAAACCCTCCGAATGATCGGGCAAAACGTCGTCCAGAAATTAGACCATCGCAGTGATTCAACGTGGGAGCCCTTGAATCCAGTGCTAAATTATACACTCCAGAGAATTTCTTGCAATGGAGTTGATGATGGAATGCAACAAATGAAAGATTTTGATTCAAGTAGGTCATACATTCAGCCAAGCGTTAAATATCAAAAGTAAAAACGAGTGTGGACGACAGCCACTAACTCATAAGTGCCTGCCAGAAGAAGAATGTAGTATCTCGTCCTTAGGAAACAATAAAATAAGACTAGCATCAGCGGATGTGCCTCCGAGCCTCGACTACAGAAAACAAAAATGCATTTTTCTGTATTAATACCACGCTTGAAATTATACGGAAAAATATATTGAAAGAAGAGAGTCCAGAGAATTATTTTAGGATGAAAGTGGAGAGAATTATTGTAAAATTTGTCTTCTGGCTCACGCATTGAAATTACTAAAATCCAATGAATAATTGTAAAATCAAAGACAAATGCAGGACGTTACGTTTACGACATGCAGTATGGAACTATAAAAAGTGGAACAATTGTGAAGAATAATAGTTTAACTTTGTTTTTGTACATCATAAGACAAAACGAGTTCAGGTAAACAATTTTTCTCAAGAGAGGGCTAAAACACATACCGATAGAAGCGATAATCCTTATCTTTAAGCTGAAATTGTTACCTTTGTTTAGAATCATAAACTGCGCTTGTTTAACAAAAGAAGCCTGCTTATCTCAACTCGCGTAGGCGATATCGAGTCGTAGGAGGGTGCAACAACAACAACAGAGAAGGTACACATGTTCAGTACGCTGAACAGAGTTTAGTAACTGAACTACATACCTTAACATAATGTTTCAACTTCGTTTACCGCGCGCAAGTTTGCCAATTCTCGCTGAAGTTGGGCATGAAAAATTACCGAAGAAATTTTTTTTCATTTCCTGCACTCGCCACGAAGGCCCAGATTGCCAGGAATTTCTTCCTAGAAGAGATCGTAAATCGTGAGACGTCACAGGCTGAAACGACAACGATCTAAAGGCCATTAAAACGGTCCTTGTCCGTGGAGAATTATGACATTGCACAGCATTATGAGGAAACGTTGAGTTCCAGGATCTTAAAGCACAGTTGATTCTTTGTCTTCAAATGTTTTAATAGCAATAAAATCAGCGCAATCCATGATGCACTGATTTTATTGTACCTTCGTACTTGTATTGGCATTTGCCAGTCCTGATATCAGTTAATGTAGATTATTAACAGCAGTTTCCGCATCACCTAACCGAAATTAATTCTTCCGTGACAAAACAAATACAGGCGTCTGTAAACGTGACAGGAAATCAGGATTCATTATATTAAGTTACATTTCTACAAAGTTCAAAACACAGCAGGCATGTGCACCGGCCAACCCCAATACATAAAAATAATTATTACCACGTTGTTCCAAGTTCTTGCTTTTTAGTAATACAAAAGACTCGGTCTAGCGTCGTGACACATTATAACTCGTTTGAATATTTCGTTTAGAAGCCACAAGTGTGGTAGAACACCAATCAAGAGTTAACATCAAGCGTTCCTTCACGCTCATCTACCACGTGATGCACCGTAACGTAGGTTACACTATGATGTTGTCCAGTAGCTTATTTCGGGTATCCACACAATAAACAGTGAAATGAATAGCATTTGTATACTTGAATGACATACTTGAAGTACGTTGAGTTTAGTAGTTGAAGTATAATGAATTAATTTATAATACTTTAAAAAAATATGCTCAGGAAAGAAGCACGACGAGGTTCACTCAACATGCAAGTGTGAAGCAGCTGCAGCATCCGCCGTGAGGGAGGCCTGCTGTGCCCATGCAGGAGACCCGTTCACCAGCTCCTTCAGACGCTGAAATCAAAGCGTGTTTCGCGCTGCGTTTCCGTAATGCGATCCGCGTCCGCTAGCCCGGATCCTTGAAGTAAGGTTCCGGGATTTGCACTGACCTTCCAAAGTGAAATTTAAACGAGAGCACAACTTGCGCTCTTGCCGCCCTGTGCTTCAATCAGTAAAGTGTTTGTATTTCGTAGTTTCTACAGCTGAGGTGGCAATGGTTTTAATTTTTTATGCGAATTTCGGTAGGACAGTGCTACAGATCGTCTTGAGCTAATGGTTTCCTTGTCTTGTGCAGTAAATTTTTGCTAAAATTCCCTAGAACTACAAGGCAGAATAAGCCCTTTTAACATGCAACACAAAGATGAAACATGAAGCGCATAAATCACTGATGAACGTCATAAAATAAGGGACAATGCTAGTACAAAAATTTTCATTATACGAAAATTTATTTTCACTATAAAATGGAAACTAGGAATTTGAAGAACAGAAACGCAATGAAATAAATCGGTCAATTTCGGAAAGCAATATAATAAACAAATGTGATCATGTTACAAGTATCAATTAAGGATGGAAATTTCCAAAATGACTGGGCAATTACGAGTAAAATAGTGAATAAAAAACAAGATCACGAAGTGGAGTAAAAATAAAAAATAAAGACCTACATAGACATGAAGCGCGTAGAAAAATAATACATCAAATAGTAAGTGAATGAGAAAATGTCAAATACTGGCAAGGAAAGAGAATCGAAGAGAATTGAAAAACTTGAATAAAAATAAAAGTACAAGTAACGAAGAAAGCAATAAATGAGTGAAATATAAATAGGTATGACAAGTAAAAATAACAACGTTCGAATGATGAAGGTGAGTGAAGCCAACACAAGGAAGGATAAACAACTGTAATGACAAGTAACGATGGAAGAGCGCAGAAGGCCTAGCTAAGACGCAGAAAAGGCCTAGTCTAAGGCAGAACCCCGAAGAAGAGCTCGACACAAGAACAAATACAGTAAGCGCTGCAAAGAGAAAGCTAGGTGAGAGAACTACAGAGGGAGGCATGAGTGGCATGAGGTTACTGACAGCAATCGTGCAGACTGGAAGGGCGGGAACTGCCGAGCCAGGGTTGGCAGGCGGAACAAAGTTGCTCATTGAAGATCAAATTACTTCACTAAATTGGGCTGCACAGGAAATTGGGCGCTCGGGAAAACTCAAAGCAAAATAGGAAGTGAGTGGGAATTTTCCAGTTCGCATAAGCTTCGTGGGATAAGCAGGAAATCCCTCACCAAGCTGCGCTACAAAAAGAAAACGAGGAAAAATTTTAAAATGAAGTTTCGCGAGACCGGGGAACCGTCGCCACAAATTGAACAAAAATTTCATCAACAGATTGAGTTACCCGAGACGCGAGGAAAGGCGAGGCGCAGGTGTCAAGTAACCGTAAATATCATCCAATTCTGAAGCGAGATATGATTCGCCGCGTTTCCATGGCCTAAAATACTGCGATACTTGATTAACACGACTATTAGAGCTTTTTTCAAGTGAACGTACGTCCACACGCAAACTCAAACTACAAATCATAATTCATGAATCAGGTTCTAGTGTAAAAGTGTCTTGAAAAGGTACTACATTACTACAGGTGTAACTCGTGGGTTTATTGTAACCCACGATTAAGAGCCGCATGTTATACAAAGGACAACAAACTGGTGTTAGAGCATGTCACCTTCCTGCATTCCCAACACAAACAAACTAAAATTCTCAAAGTTTGGCCAATCTTTCAATATTCATTATTCATCATGCATTGAATAACACGCAAAAAATATTGTCGGCACCTCAGCGGAGTATGAATACTAGGAAAAAACATCAGCAAACATGCCGAGTTTCAGCAGTACAATATCACCAGCAAACATGGCGAGCCCCAGCAGTACAATATCACCAGCAAACATGGTGTGCCCCAACAGTACAATAAACAACACAAACTGATCGTATTGTTACCATGAAGTTGCTCTCGCTGGTGACAACGTGATGACAAAGAAAAACAATGACAGGTTTAGGACAGAGTGATGTACGGAAAGCTACATTCCTACTGTTGTTATCCTTCGTTACCCCCCAGAGGAAATTATGAAAAACGAGAACATTTTAGACCGATAACGATATTTCCCCATGATTGATGGGTTAGTATCTGATTTAATTAAAATCTTTTAACAAATTCGATAACGCTGATGAAACTTGCGTTAAGAAAAGTGAACTTAAATTTTCTAATGAATGCTAAATACAGAGTTTTATCGCTAAGGTACTACACAGTGCAATATTATGAGGCTTCAACATGTACAACACAAAAAAAATAAGTAAGCACCTAAATTAACGACACGGTTAAAAAATTTCTAATAAAGGGTAGATACACAAGAAGTATCTAAGGATTGTTTAGAACTATCAATAATCTCATTAA
Source organism: Trinorchestia longiramus (assembly GCA_006783055.1). Lineage (NCBI taxonomy): Eukaryota > Metazoa > Arthropoda > Malacostraca > Amphipoda > Talitridae > Trinorchestia > Trinorchestia longiramus. Next base: position 23,328 of record VCRD01001761.1, read on the forward strand.
CGTACAAACTATTGCGACGAATTATTTTCGCTACTAAATAACAAAGCATTTAAATAACACATGCTCCGTAGGAAAATGAAATTCATTGTGAATTAAAAAGAAAAAAAATACCTACCTAGTTCAAGTAAAAATAACCTGCGTGAAAAATCGCTAGCAAGAAGCTGTCTGCATCTTAGAGAATCTTGCAGCAGCGAGACGAGCCAGCTTCTGCCTTTACGATCTCATAACACGAGTCTTCCTATTCTAAAACTCGTAAAAAATTCAAGCCTTAGGACAACATTTAAAAATTCCTTAGTTTTTAAAGCAAACTTGCGAGAGAAATAAAAATAAAACCTGTAAAATTTTGAGATATAATAATGTTTCGCTCTTTTGAAAATTTTACCATAAAGAGAAGAGCAAAGAAAGCCCCCTTGCAATTTTAATATTTGTAAAAATCTCTTGCGTCGATGCTTTTCTGAGTAGGCGTGTAAGCCCCGAAGGGAAATGAAACCTATTGGTCTTCGTAAAAAAATGTCAGTCCTCGGCTTCACGTTCTCACAATTTTGGTTTAAGGAATGCCCATAAAATATTCTGGAACGGAAACTAAAATGTCCATTTTTAGTCACAGAAAGTCAAAAGTCCGTAGATTTATGTAAATTTTTATGTCTAAGACATAAAAGACAGTTATAATCGTTAAGTTGGTAACGAAATTGTGCAGAATTGTAATAAATTCATTTCTATTCAGTAGCTAAATGCAAACACTACTCATCCTATAAAAATGAATAAACGTAATAGCTATGCATACATGGCTACGAAATTGCTAGCTCTAAATAGATACAAAAAAAGTAGCTATATATATTTAACAACTCCTCAAAACTTCCATCTCAAAATTAAATTCAACGGAAATTGGAGGATTGTCGATTCCTGGAAGGTTCTAACTCGAGCCTTTTGGGAACGGGAATGGTCATTCCAACGGCCGAAAGGTGGGCTTGGGAAGGGGCGGAAGTCGTTCATTTTTCATTTTTTCTATTGAATAGAATTGGAACAGCTATTGCTGAACTGACAAGCAGCAAATGAGCGTAACATGCCTTCAAACTCGATTATTGAATTCATGTCTTCTCGATGGTCGTCAATTCCGGTGTGTAACACAAGAGACCCATCACAAACTCGTCTTCCTTCACACAAGATAAAATGATCAAAAAAACTTCGGATGAAAAGAGCTAACGAAAATTCTCTCGTTCATTCCAGTATAGTAATTCCAAATTCAAAAAACTGTTCAAAAACCCTGAAGAAATCCTGTATATTCATTTCAGTTAAAAGCAATGCTGCTAGATCACAAGAAAGTCATTTTTAGAAGTATGTTGATATTAATTTTGCACATCGTCAGGCTCTATGTAATATTTCCGTTAAGGTATGGAGCTCCAGCGAGCAGCTTATCGTAAAAATTACACCTAATCTTGACTTCAAACTCAATGATCATGCGAACATGAAGGTCTACGCGGCAGATGACATAAAATGCCAGAATCTTTCCCGGTGTTAAATTAAAATGTCAGTAGCAACCAAGAATCTCGGCTTTTTTCAATGGAGGAAATTTTCAGTTTTCAAAAATGGCTATTACTAACTTCTCTTTATATTTCTAAACAAATGAACGAATTTTGAGATATTTCAAGAAACAGCAGAGTACATGTGTATATTGTACATCAAAATAGTCATCTTCAGCATATCCTATTTTTATGCGGTACACAAAGTCTGAGAATTTTCAATTCTACCGGGCATCTAAAATAAATAAACGAGTAGATTACTGATTTAGAATTTGGAAGTTGATTAATTATTTTCGAAAATAAATGAATTTAGGATGCAGGTATTGACGTTTAGGATGGAGGTATTGATGAGAATTTTATATCCTTGACTTTAATGAACTCCGAGACTCATGTTATGTAGTTTATATTATAAAGTGGTGGCCTCACTACTTCAATAGTTTCATAAGACATTTTTAAAACGGTCAAAGAAACAATTTTGCAACCGATGCTTTGCCCTTGTTTTGCGTCGAATGCTCTGTAGACCATGGAAATAATTACAAGACTTCCAGGCAAGGGATCCAAGCTCCCAAAGGAGTTCTGCATAACTGTCCAGCAACTGAGGTAGTATTATTAATCCGTATGTATGATTAAATTCTAGTCATTTGATGCACACCTTTTCACACATAAAATCGGGAGCTTCCACGATGGATGGAGAGCGTAACGATATCTTCTTGTCGTTCCTTATTTAAGGTCAAATGTTTTATGTAAATGAGGAACAACTCACAAACACACATTTACATACAGAAACTCCTGCTTCTAATGTATGCAACTAATCATGTGTGAAATGTTAAAATGCGTTAAAATGAAATAAAATTAAAAACAATCACTTTAGAATTCTGTTCCCAATAATGAAGCTGCGTCTGGTCTAGACTGAGCCATCACGTCTACATCTGGAGGTGCACGTCACTTGTTCTCCTGCAGCTCAGGAATTCTCAGGAATCCTGCCCGTATTTGCCTATTCATAGAAATTCCGCGCAAAGCTGCGCATTCGAGCACGCATGTTTTCACCACAAGCTCGGCAAAATGAGGCTAGAAAGAGGACACCACTCCCATATCTTATTACGACGAGCACAGGAGCTAAACACATGTACACGAGCTGTTCAAATTAAGTATAATTATGATAAATTTTAGAAGCTTTTAACAAGAACACACCAATGAACGGTAAGAAGTGGAATCTCTTCCCTTTGTCGATAGTTAGAATATTTTCACACAGTTCTCGATTCGAAGGAAAATCCTTCCAATAAGAAAGATGTTCGGAGTACAAATCCGAAGCAATTACACTCAGCGATGGATTTATACTACGAGAGTAATTTTCCAACGAAGGATGACACTCGAACGAAATGTTCGAGGTTAGGGATGAAGTAGACGAATGATGTGGATGGTCTTGCATAATGCATTGATGACAAGCGATGAATGGCAGGACGCCTCGATGAGCAAGAAAGATGAGGCTATGAATGCTAGAGTAAGCTAAGCTGCCTCGCTTGATGGTTCCACAAAAGAAGGCAAATCAGAGATGCCTTCATTGCGCTGCTGCTGACGAGTCTTGAGAGGAAAGATACCTGCTCACAGAGCTGCCTCCCGACAACCACGTCTACATAAGTCAGTACCTGTAAGTGGTGCCCTAGTCTCCCCAGACAACCCTAGTCTACCTCCTGACGATCCTAGTCTGCCTCATGACAATCCCAGTCTGCCTCATGACAATCCCTGTCTGCCTCATGACAATCCCTGTCTGCCTCATGACAATCCCTGTCTGCCTCCTGACAATCCCAGTCTGCCTCCTGACAACCATGTCTCAGTCAGCACCTGCGTGTGGTGCCATGGTCTACGAAAAATATACCTGCTTACGATGCTTGCTCACAATCGTAATGGTAACAATGAAATGATAGTTTAAGTCCCGCAGATGTACGTCTGCACAACTGTTTCACATTTACAAGATCTTGCACTAAGGAGCGAAATTATTACATGAATGAGTCATTTTGAGAGCCTTATAATGGCTTTCGGTAATAATACAATATTTCACATGCTATGACGATCAAAACTATCTTACAAATACGTACTGGATAAGACACCAAAATTTCAGAAGATTAACGTGAACGCAAAGTGCTCTATGAGGTACTTTTGAAACTTAATTCACCGGCCACATATTACATGAAACAGATACTTTGTTTGGATAGTTTACCCATGTTATACCACAATATTGAAGAAGGATATAAAGAAATTGATCAACTTATCGTAACCAATTGACAAACATACCAGTAAGCATTTTGAAGGATGGAAAATTTAATAATTAAGAAGATGAATATACTCAGAGCATAAAAGAAAATCATGTTGGAGGTCGGTTGCTAGATACATCTGGCGCGCGAGTCCACCTATCTTGGAGCAAAATCTAATTAAAATGAAATTATTTTACACAAATTCATCCACTGTATTCACCTACAGATTGTTTTAAACTTGGTAGGGAGCATGTCAACGAGACGAAAATTTTAAGAATAAACTAGACGAATATATAATTGAAGACACTAGTGTACAAAATTCGGTTACTCAAAACGCTGTCCTACCTCACGAGAGAAAAAGAGAAGTAGATAAAGCCTACCTACATCAAACTAGACCTTCAACAGCCTTCTTCAACAAATGTTGCTGACTCTGCGGTGAGAACCTAAGGATTCCACCATGGAGCGCCAATTCGCCAAGACACAGTAACGAGACGAGACTAGGCCGTAACATCACACGAAGAGAAAAACTGGTGAATCTTACGCAGATGCTCTGTCCAGAGAAGCAGTCCCAGTCCTCTAGATACGCTGAAAATCAATTAACCAACTTAATTACCCCTAGGCACACAAAACAATATTCTAGCCAAATGCTTCTCTGCTGGATACTTAGCAAGCCACTCTGTAACTCTTCGCGTCATGTTCGGCGTAACAGTCTACAAAACTCATCGTGAAACTTTGTCTACGAGTATCATGAAACATTCAATTTTTTGGGTTCTTATTATTTTTTGAGCCGTGGTAACATTCTATAGTAGGCACAGGGTTGAATATACAAAATTATGAATTATCATGCCGTAATCGATGGAATTTCGTAAGTATTTTATCAATTCAACGAAGGAGACGTCTCACTAAATCTCAATAAATAAATTATCTTGAAAAAAGTTTGAAGCCAAGTTTGCAACACTGGGTAGGGTTGAAGAATTAAAAAAGATGCAATTCACAAATGTAAATAAAGCCGCGTTGGTAATCTTTCAGATGAAATGTGATACAAGGCTAGACATAATGAAATTATGTTCACTCGACCGGCAAACAAAACAAAAATTTGCAGCAAAATAAACCTTGTAACTCGGCTTAAATTTAATTATGTTCACGTCTCAAGTAAAATTTAAGGGCTTTTTTCATTAGTAAAGTGCGCCTCATCCAGACCGCGTACTGAGAACAATATCGGATCGCCGAAAACAATTTATTTTAGAATAAATTATCATGCATAACATATGAGTGTGACGCAGCAGTACTTCCAGAATGAGGTAGCATTATTGAATCAAACTCGAATGCACATTGAATGAGCATTGGTGGTGTATGAAGTCAGCACGGCATTCAGAGTCCTCACGGCGACACCTGACACTGCCCAGCAACTGTGTCGTTCAGGCAGCTCTCAAAAGTACGGCAAGTTCTTGTGATGCTAATGAACACCTAATCCGCTGCCTCCACAACCTTATTCAAATCCAGGACACAACAATGGTGCTCACAGCCCTAAATATTCGTCACTGCAGCATCGGCAAGTTCGGTAAATGGAAAGAAAATTTCACGAAGCAGAATGATGGAGACATCAAACACAAAATGATATCTTCCGTCGTATGCAGAACGAAATCTAGTTAGACACTGGTGTCCGGCATAGCTCTCAAAGCTTTATTTGACAGTAGGTGAGTGTGCCAACTTTTCTGCTTTCACTCAGAAAAGAACAAAATTAAGACGAGGAATATAAGTAGATTTGATTCTCTTGAGTGTTATGTAACTTTTGGCACAGATTGGAGTTCCCTTGCATCAACTTTTGGCATAGCCTTCCAGGCCAGTAGTCAAAGTGTTGCATTGAGGTGTGCACCATCATACTTGTGCGAGTCAGAAATAATAAGCCGCTTCCTTATTTCTTCGAAAGACATTGAAACCGAACTTGTCAGGAGAAACGTAAAGCCCTAAAAAGGAACTGCTATCTCCCAAAAATTGTCTGGTTCTCTACAAAAATAGCCACATGAAGGCACAAGTAAATAGAGAATCATGAGTCTTTCGTCTATTGGCCTGGCCAAGGCAAGACCTACAATGGCCTTCAGTAGCGCCACAATGGCCCCTAAAGAAACCAAGGAGGCACGGAAACCAAAGCTCAATTCGGGAAGGCAACTTCTTCGAATTTGTAGCTCAATAGGAACACTTGCGCCAGCAATACAGAAGCCACTCAAAAAATTCACCCATTAGCCGACAACTTAAAGCTACGAAATAAGAAACTGCCAGGAATAAACTTGGAGTCTTTGATCTCAAAGGCATGGTTATTGCAAACGGCCGTCGGCTATAAAACTTGAAAAAAAAATCTGTATGTTTTAAAGAAAAGTTCATGTCAACTAAGCAACGAATGTTAGCCCTCAAATGAGCAAGTTTTCCAAAGAAAAACCGAATGTTTTGTACTGAACACTGATATGACGATCGCAAGCGACGATATTAAAAAATAAAAACGGCTCAAATTTTAGACAGCAAAAAATGTTTTAGATTAGCTGTCAGTGTCTTAGACATTTTCCGTCGCCTTTTATAGCTGACTCACATGAAAAAAATTAATCTAGCATTTCAATATCGTTTTCAAATCGAGTACTACCACTGAATCGCTAATTTCGACCACATTTTTAACTATAATAATTTTCTACACCGCAGTAAAAACCAGACTTAACCACAATATATTAGGATCTACAATATTTGTTTTGACATCGCTGGTCAACATTTTGGTCGGAAACTAGATTGATTTTCTCCAGTACACTCTGGACGCGACAGCTCCTTTATCACAGATTTTTTACGGAGATTTTAACGCAATCAAAGTGAACTTTAATAATCCGTGTACCAGTGTTCGAGGAATTTACATTATTTAACATCAATGTGTATTGAAACACTGAAGATAGTTTGAAAATATTTACACAAGTAATCTATTGCGCATAAATTCTAAAACTCGCAGAGATTAAAGGGAAATTAGTGGCACCACAAAATTTGTTCATCTTAATTTAAAGCCCACATTTCAAATTTTAATGGAATATTTAATGCAGCTTTTCATCGTGCAAGATATTCTTCTTGTACCGAATAGATGCAGAGCGAATTTCAAAGAAAGTGTATGGTTCTGAACTACTGTAGGATTTTAATTATCCAATGGTCAAACCGCATTGCAACTTTTTCTAATAAACCGGCAAAAAATAGTTTATTTCCATATCAGCGAAACGTATGCATGACTTATTTACATTCTAGGAGAATGAAAAGTTATCCGATGAGAATTATTATGATCGTACTAATAGATATTATTATTACTGTTTTTATGAACAAAGTTTTACCATTGGATGTGCGAATGCATTTCAAGAGTGTATTGAAATTTTTGTAACAATTTCGTTTTTATGATAACTGTTGTAAGAGTACAGGCATTAAAAAATAACTTGGTGGAGGAGACGAAGAATTGAAACCAGTAGACAGATAAAGAGTCAAGAACACTCGACTGGAGCAAGAAGTCGGTTGCACGGTACACCGGACTTCTATACGATGAAAACAGGGAAGAAAGAGAAAAAGAGTGTGTAACGCATTTCCAACACATCGAGACCCACAACAGGTTCCTGCAACAAGCGTAGTACATCAATGTGGTGGATTAATAAAAATACCTCTAAGATACTCCAATTTCCTAAGATATTCTGATTGTGGGCTTCAGGGTGGAGGTCAAAAATCCTGTTCAAGCGTCGAAAAGTATCAAACATCCAAAATAAACTATCAATACCTTTCAGTGACTCTCCCAGAGTTAGTTGAGAAAGTAACAACAGTAACTAGGCTAAATGGATGTAACCAGATTACATCGTAGATTTCGACGAATAGAAAAAAGATTTCAACAGAGGCAAAACTCAAGTTTCAAGAGGTCATTTAAAAGGTTATGCATTGTCATGTGTAACAGTTTTCTAAAGTAAACCCTTTAATTAAGACTGATCACATCAATTAAATATGGTATGCGCTCAATAAACACGAAAAAATAAGCATTCTAGAATTAACTATGAACACATAAATTAAGTCACTATTAAGCAAAATCTTGAAACCTCCAACAATTATTTGTCTAGAAAAGTCAAACCCATCGGCTACCAGCAAAAATCTCACGTATATCAAACTGCGCCATTAACCCTTTAGCGACAAAAAGGACCATAGGGTCCTCTTTAACGGTGTTTGGAAGAATTGTTCTAAAAATTAAACAGTGAGCAATATGAGGTTGCTACTAGGTTTGAACGCGACGGCATGTTACCGCGTCGTTCTTTTGGCTGCCTGACTCTCAGCGTGCTTCATTGCATCAGTGTACTGACGGTCTTTGTGAGCTTAGACGTACAAACTAGAAAAAAAATTGGTCGTTAAAGGGTTAAACTAGGGTACAGATTCATCAGTTCCACAAATTATAGTAGCAACAATTTCATTCATAACAATCATACCGTACAATTAATCAAATTAATTCAAGAATCCTGAGCTTCTGAAGCCAAAGCAAAACTAAAAATGGAAGCCAGAAAGTGCACAGAGACAACAGAGTTTAAAAACGACAAAGTAAATAAGTAGGATGAAAAAAGTAGGAAGTAAACTTTCTACGTGTGGGAATTTATAATCTCGACAATCAGTAGTTTTTTACAGTTGTGTCAAAATTATGTCTTTTTCCTTACTGAGAGTGCTGGGCTGCGAAGGACGAGAAAAAGTCATCTAACTTTTGCGTGGGCCTTGTTAAGGGCCAAGAAATTAACGGAATTATGATAGAAGCTTCTGACACGCACACCAAACAGTACGAGAGGTCACGAGGGTTCCTAAACTTGGGTGGAGCACCGCCCCCGCGCTGGATTAACGCTGTGCTCCCCTCACTGCTGGCGGCCTTCCAAGGAGGCGCGAGGGTGCGAGAGGAAGCTTTTGAAAAACAGGGAGAGGAGGGAGGGAGGGATGGCGAGCATGAGAGGGGGGCAATATATTGTGTGAGACGACGAGTTTGTGTGAGAGAAGAGGCAATATTTTGTCGAGAGTGTGGAAGCGTATTGTGGGGAAGACGGATTTACATGCGAGACCACGAGTGAGATGTAAGGGTAGTGTGTGGTAGGTGTGATATGCATATTACATTGTGGGAATAATGCAGGGTAATGCGTTGAAAAGGGAATAGTATGTAGTACAAGGAAAAAAATGTTATGGTGATGCAGGGGGAAAAATTGGCACTAAAACGGAAAACAAGCAAAGAGTGACCTTGAGAGAGCGAAAAGATCACAGTTTGAAGAAAAGAACAGAGGGTAAAGCAAAAGAAAATCTTAGGAAATGTGATGTTAAGAAGTGGCGGAAATGTAAGTCGAGAACTTAAAATCATAGGAGAGAGAGGAAAAGAGAAGATATGCTATATGTGCACAAGAGAAGAAATGACAGGAAGGGAAGGAGAAAAAATATATGCAGGAGAAGCAAGAATTGAAGGTAAAGAAACGAGGTTATAAGACTCGAAGCAAGAGTAAGGGATCTAAGATGGGATAGAAAATAACGAATTATATGAGAAAATGAGTTCGAGTCACGAAAATAATTTTAAAAAGTAATGGCGGACAGTAAATTGTTAATAAAATCACTGCCCAGTGAGACGGCCGAGATGAGGGAAAGAAGCCTCGTGTGGGAAGTGGTTACTACGTAACTGCATCCATCGCCTCAGAGGGTGGAGGACGTGCGGACAACCCAGCGTGAGACGAGATCCTGCTGTGATTGGCTGGCGTAATGAGAGCTCATATAGCAAACCCTAGCCGTGATTGGCTGGCGTAATGAGAGCTCATATAGCAAACCCTAGCCGTGATTGGCTAGCGTAATGAGAGCTCATATAGCAAATCCCAGCTGTGATTGGTTGTGTTATGAAGCCTAGTGTTTAATAATCGTCAAGGATTGTCAAATACTCCTTGATAAATGAACTCGTTTTAGATGAACTTCATGTATTACAGAGTGTGACTGAAAAACTTTCTAAAAACAAACTAGAACCCGTTTCTCAGACTGGAGCCTAAGAATCGATGGTTACATTATTTATTATTACACGAGCTTATTTTCTCATGTCAGTTTTGTAAGTTTATTTTCGGCATCGTCAATCCCTGAGCAGGTAAAACTACTCAGAGATAAAAGAACTTTATAGCTAATAAAATCGAGGATTTAAAAATAGTCACGTACACAAAGCGTATTGCTGTTATAAATTCGAGTTTTGTATCTTAAGAACTTGACTAGCCGCCCATGCTGTAGCAAGCGTCTCAGAACTGCCCTAATTAGTGCTGGTTAGAACTAGTGACATTCCAGTGGTAGACCAGTGGTGGACCAGTGGTGGACCAGTGGTGGACCAGTGGTGGACCAGTGGTGGTCGGAGAGCGTGCGACGTTGCACCTCATAAACGCGTCGGCGTGGGAACACTTCTTGCTGGACGGCCCTATGGAGACGCATTAGGCCCGGTAGTTGGCACGAATATAAGTTTTATATTAGCATTTATGTATAACCCAATACTTTGACCTCTTAGTGTAGCGATTTCGACAAACTTAAGGGCCTTTTGAGAAACCAAGTAGGAATCATAAGAGATGTCTTCAAAAAGTGCGGGTAGGTTTCTGCCTGGACATTTGCTCATCAGTAAATTTTCAGAACTGTAAAAATTGATACAGTTTATCGTCAGATATATACAAACAGTGCCAAAAGCACGTCGTTTGATTTTAAAAATCACACCTAAATTGTAGCGAGAGAGTTTCCGAAAATTGGTAGCTGTAACGTATGGAACACAATAAATTAATTAAAAACGCTTAATGGTGTTTGATCACATGCAAAACGAAATTATTACGTACTCTTCCGAGCTTTCCTATTAAAGATACGTGAATAAACTTCCTATTATTTCTTTTTAATTCTTTCAAGGAAAGAATATATTTGATGACCTGCAAGTGAAGAAATTCAAACGAAACAAATACGATGCGCTAACACTTGCTAATTCACTGCTGCTACTGTAATCTTTTTAGAATTAAATAAATGCACCATAAATTTCCGAAAAAAAATACATCGTGTGACTATATTTTCGTTTGAGCTACGTAGCTTCAGGTATATGTTTCGAATCCCATCGATAGTTCAAACAATAACACATCTTTCTTGAACTTTAATACTTCAATGTATGTGAATTAATTTCAGGATATTTTCACCGAATCTAAATAAATTTAATTTTGAAGTTCACGGAATCGAAATATGAATGAGGTCTCCCACATCTATAACGATGTCAATCCCGAGTGAACATCTACTTGTTCAAAATTTCAGGTCCATGCAACGTAATTTGTAACAATAAATTGAACGGAACAGAGGCACGAGTTGGACTGATCACTTACATAGCCTCACATCCGCGCTGCCATCGCCAGGCATGGCTTCAGTACTATAGAGTTTGTAACTCCCATCTTAAATAATATGCATCGTGCATTCCACTGTGCATTACACTATGCAATGTACTGTATGCTGTATATATTGTGCACCCACACAAGGACACTAAATACGACATCGTTAGCGCGACGAAACCTCGTACTGACAAACGAATTGGGCTGAACATTTTTCATGTGAAATCTTGCAGTTAAATTTCCAGAAAACGAAACCCAGTTTATGTTTAATGATGACTTCTTTTATGTGGCTTCAGAAACTGTGACCAATCATCGTCCTATTGAGAGCTCTATCATTGCAACGATGTCAGTCATTAAAGCTTGAAAAGATAATTCAAAAGATATTTCACTACAAAGAAGGCAAAGTTTCTTTGAAACATATAAGAAAATGTATGAACGGATATGAAAATCGACCGTAACAAAAACTCAGTTCCCCAAAATAGCAGTTATTGGTAATACAGAGGTCAATTCGGAAGAGCATGCACATGAAATACATTCTTACGTATCTTAAATATTTATTTAGCCAAGTGAATCTAACCATTAACTCTAATTGAGCCATTCCGATTTTCAAATTCCTAACGACGAAAAAAATCGATGTAGCGAGATGAATTAGCCAAGACCCAAAATTGAGCTCAGTGTTTCACACCACTACACACAATGTAAGTTGATGCCGAGTCTTGAGACTGTATTTGCGGAAGCTCAAAGTTCAATAAAACAAATACGGCCCAGAGAAAGCAGCATGAGAGTCACAATGGCAGTATTTGCACAGTCCATAGACGCGGTCGGAAGCACGGGAAGACTTGCGCCAGACACAATGCATCTATTCGCAGTAATCCTGATCAGCTGAACACTACTTATGGATTAGATGTACGGCCAGCACTGCATTACGCACAGACCAGTCTCTTGCACTGAATAACAAGCGAGGCTTAGCGCTTGCTTACCTGAGTCTTGAATACGCGTCACCGCACATGCGAGCTACAGAAGCACATCGTCGCTTCAAAATAGAATCAGGACTGGGAGAACTCAGGCACACATGCAAGAAACATCTAAAGGAAAGTGCGCATCACTTCGGTCTACCAATCATTAAGAGTTATTTTGTAGGATAAGGTATGAGAACAAACTCAGAAGAGTATCACTCATCATAAAATAAGAAATCAAAGCACCAAGGTGTTGCTTATTTCCAGGAAATCAATTGTTCTAATTTGACATTTCTAAACTATGAGCCTGAAAACAAAACAATGAATAAATAACAACTCGCTGACATATTAAGGACAAGCAGAGCCTCAATAATCGTTATGAATGTAACTAATCAGTTCCTAAACAACTAAGTATATTCATGGATATACAAATGAAATAAATTCCAAATGGTGAAAAATAATTCTTGGATCCCCGCGTTCGTCGTCAGATTATTGAGTAAGAGCACATGAACAGCCTCAAAATGAAGTAGATTTAAAGTCAAACCAGGACATCATATTTAGTCTCTAATTGCTCACCAAGCTCGCGTGTTTTTGGAAGAATCGTTAGCTGCCACCACAAGTCCCATTGTCACGCAGACGTAAGATTTTTTTGCGAGTCTGCGGGCAATTTGCTAACAATGAACGTTTATGAATGGTGTCAGGAATGAAGGTGTCCAAACCGCGATTGAACCATCAGGGAGGGGCGCGTATTTTTAAATGCCAGGTTTTAAAGGCTCGACAAACCGAGTTCTAAATTCCCAAAAAGTGGAAAAATAAGTATTTATCAGAACATTTCTAATGTGATTAAATCAGCGAACTGAAATTATTTCAAATTTTAAATAAAATATATCACCTTTAGGCTGGTTAAATTCCTCTCACTTTCTGCAAGATATTTTCAAAAACATTAATACATATAGTCAGAATCAATCAGGAAATTCTCAATACTTGATATTGAGATCAGTAGTTCATACAAATGCATATTAAGATAGTAGTTATTTTCCTACACAGTAATGATGCTGTGTCATTATACACCATTCCAACCTGTTATCGAATAAGACCTTAATTTTTAGGAGGTAGTTGCGATAGAATGAGTCATGCACAAGTAACATGAGTAAGTTTACCATTAGCCAAACGTCAGAACACATACGTTATTTCAATTAAGAAAAGATAAGCGAAAACTACTCTTTTGAATGGGGCAGATTTTTGAAGTATTGCGACGGTTTTCTTCGATCCATCAAGACAAACCGACAGAAGGATGACAGCTGGGAAGCCGTTCATCTGATCCTCGGCCAAATGGGTGGTCGGCGGCTCAATGATGTCCACACAGAGAGAACGCTTTTGTTGACCATGTCATAAGTCCAAGCGATGGACGACTGTGGGTGAATAATGAACTGCAAATAAAGGAATGCTGAATATCTTCAGACTTATCTCTCTGGGAACCATTCGAGCCATTGCTGCACCCAATCATTTTACGTAACTGATGAATAGAAGTCGAATTGCAGCTGGTGCCTACGAGGTCAACTTACTCACGACTCGTTTCAAGTGGCTTAGCACAGAAGCAAAAATTTGCAGTTAGATTACAGGTTCAAATCCTGTAGACATTCTAACGTTGCTTTCCTCACGGCTTTTTGCGCAATCATATTCTATACTCCAGTTAAGAAAAAAGTATGTAAATCAACTATAACATAGCACGAATAATACAGAGGTAATCATGCATGAAAGTGAAACCAATTCGAGCTAAGAAATCAGTAATATTGCAACGCAAAAACGAAAAATGTATTGAGAACCAAGTTCAGCCGTTTTTGGAACCCTGCCGATGAACAAACATCGAGTAGACAAATGAGTGGACGCTACACGTCGCAGAAAGTATGGCAAAGCCAACACACAAGAGCAAGTCCGTGCAGAAAACAATAGTGAGAACAGAAAGAAAGAACTGAGACCACACAAACCGTTGTAGATATGGTCACTGCTTGGGCAAGCAGCACGCTCCAGACGGGAGAGAGAACGATGTTTAAACTATCTAGTAACACACTTTTTAAAACCAATTATAATGAGCACTAATGACAGGAAAGACGAGACGCAAAGCAACAGCTCCAAAGAGTGACTGCAATTGCCTTCTTCGGTCATAAATTTTCTTGTTTTTCTTAACTCGACGATATAAAGCGCTCATGCACGTCGTCTGATGCTCGTTTGCACACCACATACACTAATAGTTCTAGAATTAGTTGGTAAAAGTATAAACCTTTCAATTGAGAATGGAAAAATTCAAGCCAAACCTTTTTCCAAGTAAATATAATTTTCTAACGAATGCGAGAGTAATTTTTTAGTTAACTGTCGTAGAACCTTCACCGAATGTACACATTGATAACAATTTCGATATCCTTCAACCATAGTAAAGCATCGTACAAAATATAATGTCCACATTATTGAAGCACCATGAATTATTAGATGAAATATTAGGCGAATCTTTTCACATTATTTTGATCTTCTATCACATTCTATGTTTTCAAATTCGGAACACGATGGTCAAGAGATGGTGTTCGGAATGAAGAAATCTTTCATATTTAACTTCTCTGGGAAATCCATGTCATTTGCGGGCACGGCTGCGGTATTGCTGAAGACGCAATGAAGCAATAAACGACCATATGGGCTGTGGCCGAAATTTTTGGAATGTGGCTCGAAAATTCCTTTGTCGATCGTTTTACCGACGAAACCATAGTCAAATGAAATTCCACATAGAACGCTCATTTCAAACAAAAATCTCCTTAGGAAAGATTGTGGAACTAATTCGCCTACAAGGTTTTCCATGCATGAACTATATGGGATAATATTTTCCCATTAAATCTCACTTCGTTAAGATGTGATGCAGAGCTTATTCAAGACCAGTTTTTTCAGCAGCGCCGAGCCGACCAGAATTGGCTCAAGTCCAGGACGATGAGATTGAACGTTCGCAGTAACCAAGGAAGAACTCATGCATGTCACGACACAACACTTCGAGCTGGCTACGAATTCGGAACGAGTTTACGAAGCGACTTTTTCCCGGCGCTTGGAAAGAAAAATGCTGTCAGTCTTGCCTCGAGAGCTTCAGATCTTCTTCACTCGTAAGTATTTTAATGAAACATGAAAATTAACGAGCCTGATCTCTCCGAATTTTTTCCAGAAAGACTGGGCCTAGACATCAACTCTTGTACCCAAGAAAGAAGAGCAAGAAACTCGCGGTTTCATTGAGTTAAAGCACATGTTGAACTTTAAGCAATCTGCGAAAATTTCACATTAGAATATGACCTTTATCAATAACCTTCTACCATATCAAGGCTCTACTACAATCGATAGCAGTGTGAGCGGATGCTAATCAAACGTACGTAAACGACATCCTTCGTCGTAAACAAATACATGACCAGCGAGAAGTCAAACTTACGAATATGCCTGAAAAAAAATGAACTGAAAGCATCCAGTTACAAAAACAGCAAAAATAGATGAGTTAACTCTCACACATTTTATCGACGGTGGAGAAGAAGCAGTGCCCTCCTTGAAATGAGCCAAGTTAGAACATGTGAAACAAGTCCCTTCTGACACTCTGGTCGAGTCGGAAAAAGTTTGTATACCGAGGCAACTTCGTTAGTTTTTTAGGCGCAGTAATACTTATCTGTAAGTTGAATGCACTCTGGAGTTATTCGTTACATCACCATCGCTTCTTTGACTCATCTCGTTCATCACTCACTAGGCTCGTTACAGTCCTGTCCTAGATACAACAACCTGATCGACGATATTCGAGTTTAACGTCATTCAAAAAACCCTAGTTTATCAATCGCTTCTCAATACAACCATGAATGAAAATTCTGATGTATAGAAATACAAATTCGAAATTATCAAAAGAAAAAATTCATGTCTTATGGGATGAAAGTATAATTTTTAGCTCACCTTTTCCCTCGAGGACGTCCCTGGCACGGTATTTCTTCTGAGGACGACGAGAGGGGGTTCGCCGCCCCCGTCCCAGAGACGTAAGAGCGTTTTTTGCAGCGCCTGGCGTCGTCACGAACGATGGGCGCGCGCATCGTCTTGCAGGGGTTTTCGGAGTACGAACACAGACAGATTTTGCAATTTTACTCGCACACTGGGTATCAGAATTATTTCTATTAGAAGGAGATAAAGAAGGAGTTGGCTGGGAACATTGACTTTCTTTTTGCTGTAACTCTGAAACCTTAGATTCCTCGCTCAACAATCGGGTTTCAAGTTCATTTTGCGAGTGACTGGCGATAGTCTGAGTATTTACAGTCTTAGCTTCCGTAATGCTTTCATATACACTATCTGGAGGTAATTGATATGCAACATTTGAACGCTGAACATCTAGGGTTTGTGAAATATGATCAAGGAGTCTTGTATCTCCATTAGAATCTCTCAAAAACCGCGTTTCATCGTTGTAGATTTGATGACCGTGAATATCTTCGGACTGGAGTCCGGTCTCTCCACCAGAAGAGCGTTTTGCCTTGATTGCGTCCGAGTTAGGTTCGCTTGTGATCCTTGACGAGCTATGAACTCGCAAGTTGTTGCGTAGGCGTGATGGCAGCGGAGGCGGCACCGCTGGAGGCTTCTCATCAAATACGAACTGTGAGAAAGGAGAACAGAATGTTTCACGAGTGATACTTCGTACTTAATGAACAAGGTGATGCAAAAAAACTTTCAGCACCGTTAAGGCTGACTCCTAGATGAAGAATGGACCACAAAAATTTGTTAAACACAGTAAAATATTGATACTCATTTACTAACTCGATAAAATACTGATATAAGGAATATTATATAGAATAACGCTGTTACATTTATAACTAAAAAACCCTTTCATTAGTGAAAGTTCATATTTCATTCATTAGTTGCACGATTGCTCATTCAAATACTAATAAAATTATTCGAAGAAGTATATATGATTCAAAGGGATAACTCCCGTAATGTCTTCCAGCAATAATCGATAAAAATATACAGAATTTAAATCTTTTGAAAGTGTAAGTCACCTGTTCTCTGGATAAACAAGACTTCTTTACGGGCCGTGGGGTCCTTGGAGAGGCGTATGAGGGAGCACAATGTAGGGTTGAAGGCTTGACGTTCTTACACGGAATCACAGGAGGCTCATTGGCGTAAATATGACTAGTTTTGTAGGCCTTTTCAGTTTTGGGTTGAGAATTTCCTGTCTGATTCATCGAGAGCACAAACCTTCCTCGAGACTGCGGAGAAGAAAGACACAAAGAAGACAAGGAGTGATGGAAATGCCTTTTGGACGAAGGAGAGGAATTTGTTTGCTGAGAACCTGACGATTGAGTGATCCACGAATCTGACTCATCACCTGGTATGGTGCAGTACTCATGCTCTAAAATATTGTCACCGTTTATATCTTCCTGGCTTAATGCAAGGCCAGGAAGTGTGTCTTGTTTTGCAACGCATGTATTTACTCGTGCAGGTTTAGGATACTGGTAGCAAGGGTTGCATTGCATCATACAAGTATTCTGAAGTACTTTAGGGTGCAGTAAAGGTTTAGATGATGCTTGTGCAAGTATCAAATTTTTCCTATTCTCGTTCTCACATTGCGTACTGTCACTGCGGGGGCGCGTGTACGAGCGAACACGGTTCTTCATTATTTCAGGTGAAGAATAAGTAGGGTTACTAAAAAATAAGCTGGAACCACATCCACCTGAACTAATCACTTTGGCCTCTTTCTTAATTTCAGGACTTAAATACATAGGATTGTCAACAAACATGAACCTTTTTCCTGCTTTAGGGTCAATTTTCTCCTTATCTTTTCGTCGAAAAGATTTTCTTAATTTAGCCAACATTTTATCGTCAGATAAAAATTTTAATTTATTAATTGCGCTAGCAGTAGCACTGTCGAGAATTTGAGGATCCTTCATCACTTCATTTGTAAGGGCGACACTCAAATCCAAGAGAGCAGGATCACGGGTAGAATTTTCATCGAGAGTTGCAAGCATTGACCATTCACCACTATCCCAATCTTCTCTGTCTGACTCAACCTCGTAATCTAATGAACAATCCTGGAATAATCTCAGTAATCGATACGAACTTTCTTCTTGTCTTTGTGCTAACTTGTCGGAAACTTTCAAGGGAGGACGTGGCGGGGCTCCAGTCAAGCCCTGGTTTGCTTCACAGTTCGTATACACTCCCTCACTGCACACCGCCACGGCAGGCACTGAAGATTCAATCATGGTGCGGGTACACCGCTTCTCTCTGCTCGAGTCCGGAAGCTCAAGTGTCACATTACAGGGACTAGCGTTGAAGAGATCAGCACCGGACGACGTCTTCAACCTTTGTGAAAAGCTCACCTGCGTACCTGCCGCTGTGGAGCTCGGCAAGACTATCCTTCCATTTTTTTTCCCACCAAGTACATGACGAATTTGATTTTTCACGCCCTTCCTAATACTGACCACATTTTCGGAACAAACGGCCTGATTCTCGTTATCACTGATGGACAGCAAACTGCACTGAGTTTGGCACAGTACCTTAGCGACAGATGAGGCCAGAGGGACATCGGACTGGCTACATAATATTGATTCTGAAGATGCTCTACGAAACGTTGGTAAGAAAACTGACATATCACTGAGATCACTCCAAAAAGTTGTGTTATAGCAGCTCGACAATTTAAAGAGTTCTTTGGAAACTTCAGAAATGCTTGATATAGAATGTCGTCTCAATGGGGTACCCAAATATCCAGTATTTTCTTGTGCACCTGTCAAGGAGGCTAATTCAGAGTCGAATAGATTACGGTGTACAACTTTGTCCAACAAAACACTCATGCTGTTGTTCCGAAAGCTTTGGCTTGAGACTGTCTTTGGATGCCTGAGGGGCGAGTCAAGAAATTCCTTCTCTGCGTTAGACAGCGATAAAGAATCTCGACATGGAAGGTCGTCAACAACAGAATGTTGACTAACATTACAATCAACATGATCACTAAGTTTACTTAAATTACATAAACCTTCAACTGTATTTTGTTCAACACAAGGATTTGACTCTTGAGAATGTACCTCATAAAAGAGACTACAAGGGTTTAGAGACTTGGCTCCATTGCACAGACGAGTGGAGTTCAATGGAGAAGGAAGAGGCCCAACTGTTTCAGAATTGACTTGCTGATTGAAATCAGTTCGTCGAATGACCCCTTTCGAATGGGTAAAAGAACAGCGCTGAGATCGCAAAATATCTTTTGCGGCGTTCCGAATAATTTGACGATTGATGATCCTCCTGCTGGGAGAAGTAGACGGTAACGAGGGAGGTTGAGTGTGGTGAGAAGACAAGTCTACCTTGTCTGGAGAACTTTCATCAGAAGGCTGCCTAAGAACTTTTATCAGGGTCTGACGAACCTCGACGTCTGATGGAATGGCAGTTGAATTATCTTCTAAAATTTGATTATTTTTAAGTGAATTATTATGATTCTTTAGTCTGCGCGATTTAAATTCCGCATCACAGCAGCCTTGGGGCACTATGTCAGAAGCCACATTTTTTGAATATGAAGCGTCATCACGTAACATTTTCAAATAAATTCCATTCTCATTTATATAATCTACTCTAGATGCGTTATTGAATTCACTATCTTCCTCTTTGGTACATTTCGTCGTAGAATATATAGGTTCAATGTCTTTGTAAATATTTTCAGTTGTTGATTTGTCAGATGTTTGTACATCTCTCATCGTCATGTACAGAGTATTGTCGGATACAGAACTACAAGGAACACTGCCTGATTCCATATTTTTGCAATGAACATTTTCCTGCTGGATTTGTTCCAAAGCCGAGTCTAAACAAGTACGAGAAGCTGGGTATTTCGGCGGATGAATCGCTTCGCGCGGATTGGATTGCAAAGTTTTATCGTCAACGTCCTCGTCAAAGTGGATATCAACAATGCGCTTTTGCGACATCCCTTCCTCTTGACGTGCCTGATTAGCACACCTCTTTTTCCTTTTGAAACTACAGCGGGAGAACTCCTTGGGGAACACAGCTATAGAATGTCTCTTGCTCACTTCATTCAGAACATTCAGCTTCGAGATATTCGTGACCTCAGGTCTCAGTCTACGCGGTAACAGTCTGCTGCCTCTTCCAGAGCCACGGCCAATTTCACAAAATTGCTTCGACTTCGACAGCGTCGAGTCGGAGACGTAGGAACTCAAAGATCGACGGGAACCAGATACAATCCCAGGCTCATTCAATGACAGGCATTTTTTGCTGAAAGAGATAGAATTGATTAAGCCGAACCGTACAGCAAATCCTGTATAAATATCACAATTTCAAATAGAGCATTTAGTCTACGGATGTGTAAAGCCGAAAGTCAAGTATCCTACGCGTTGAAAGTCAAGGAGTCAATACATTCTCTAAAAAACACAAGAAAATAGCACAGAACAAATAAGTAAACTCTGAAACAATTTTAAGATATTTTCAACTTATGAAACATCATTGCCAATTCGATTTATTTATTGCCCGCATGTATATCTCAAGAGACAAACATGAAAATCGCACATAATATATTTTATATCAAGCTAACTTTCCTTCAAATTTTCAATTTGCACTTTTTTATCACGTTTTCTGATAAAACAAGGAAAAGGGAAATAAACAATAGGTTTAGCTCATATATTACAGCCTAAGTTTAATGTCCAATCCCCAAGACAAGCACGACAATCCCTTTAGTATGAATTCCATGAAGAGACTAAAAACGAGTAAATCAAAGTGTTCATTCTATTGAGTGCGAATAAGTTCAAATTTAACCGTTTCAAAGATTTTCGTCGTTTGAAAGAACACTATTCTGTTTGATATATCAAAGTAATGTGAAATATTTCTTCAAACTGTTTTAAAATTAAAATCACTGGACATGGATCTAAGAATTAAATACAATTTTAAACCCCTTTTATTTTACATGATTCTTGGCAAACACATTCGAGTCACGACTGGAGCCATGAATGTTCACACGTACTGACAAAAAATAAACTTTTGATGTACAAAATTTTACTCACTGCCGAAGTGGAGTTTCGTTCATGAGAGAAGAACTGCCGGTTCCCAAAGGCTGTGGACAGTCTACCTGCAGGAGCAAAAGCAAAAAAATAAAATTTGGCCCATCGAAAAGAATAAAACGCCGAATAAAAACCCTAAATCATAACTTGAGAACTAGCGGCCTAACTTCAAAGATAATGTGTGAATCTAGTTGTAGCACGTTGGGGCCATCTTTCTCTCTGTGAAGAATATTTCCATAAATCTCATATATACGAGCCAGAAATCAAAATTGCACGCGTAGTTACAGTGGGTAAGTAAACTTTTACATAGCATGGGGACAAACCGCAACTAGTATTGGCTCACTGATCAGTCTGGAAGGAAGAGTATAGACGGCAGCATGAAACTGACAACGTGGTTCGTCACGTACAACAGTTGATGGGCCCTACTACGGAAGTTTACGTCATGCCTTTCATCAAAAAGGGGTGAAGAACGACGACTGCGGCCGGTGTTACTGAGAATGGGTAGGTTTCATCTTTTGGCTACTTGTTATAATGAAGCGGATATGGAGAGGTATTCCATTCTTTTTTGTGAAAAATCCTACGATGGACAATTTGTCTTGCGTGAAGAAAATAAATGAACATTCATCCACCGGCAGACGTAAATCTAGACGTTTAATGGTAAATTTAAAATTCAAGCGGATATGGTGAACATTTAAAAAAGGCCATGAGCTCTTTGTTGACATACCATCTCATTATTTCTTTTGGAGTCGCCTTCGCCCGCAGGTTGGATTGCTTCGTTTGCGTCCCAGTTTAAGCCAAGATTCAGTGGACCAAAACTGATTTCTGGAACTTTTTCAACAAAACGCGGTCCCAAAGTGCTGCACGTTTTATGGCACCCAACAACATCAGGGGTATTTTCTGGTGATGCACCATCGTTTCGCCCGTTCACTATATTATTATTATTGTAATTAATTCTATTTTTTGCATTGATCGTGGAAAGCAGACGTCCTTCTGTTGTTTCCAAAGCGGCTTCAGCGTGTTCAGTGGGTTCTAAATGTAGATGATCGTTCCCCAACACCGTCACTAAAGTAGGGTGATATCCGCCGGTTAGGGGATGCTTGAGGTACACGCTCTGTAAGTGTTTGTTGATGTCACTGTAGTCTCCGTTCGACAGGTCAATCAAAGGCCGGCGTCTTGGATCCTCGTGTCCGTAACTTGTCAAGCACTGTAACCGCAAAATGAAAAACCATGAATTGTATGTACGTGTATCCTAACCACTACATTTAAATTAATCGGAGAAAAGAATAATGAACATTTTCGGAAAATGAGACATTATGTTTGTTTTTCATCACTCAGAAAAATACAGAGAAAAAAGTTAAAGCATATAAAACCATTAAGAAATTTAGTAACATTGGGGTCAACTGACCGGCTGCAGAAGAGCGACCGGAGTGCGCTCTAGCTGCATATAGACGCTGCCTGAGTCGCTGTCCGATGCAGCGGTCGAAAACAGCCCGAGAGGATCCAACGTAGCGCACCTTCAGCATAAGAACGCTCATCAGCTCTCATAAAGAAGTGTCCTTACCACGCAACAAAAAAATAATATACGTATTTCAGAGCAAGATATTTTAATCGCTGGTGAAGCAGGTTTTTTTGAGAGAGAAGAAAACAATCTTGATTAGTGAAACTGGTCATCCAGTTTCCGGCGCAAATTTTAATCAAACCAATGCTTAGAAACTGTCTTTATCAAATACCGCCAAAGAAATCCATCTGATTCCTCTAGAAGTTGAACTATCTTTCAACTAAAATCGAGGGATAAATTTTAAGCTGAATCCAATTGTTAAGAAATTGTTATTTCGTGCGACCAAATGAATGCCGTGCATTTTAACAATTGTTTTTCCTTCTGTTATAAACTCAAAGAAATGTCACTCTTTAATATGAAATTAGGCTCAGGAACTTGAAGTACAGTAATAGAAGTTAAAGACAGTAGCAATTCTTAATTCCTAATAGAAAAACTCTGTACAAATTTTTACTTATTCATTATTATCATGACAACAAACATAACCTTCCTGTTGTTCTTAATGTTTTTATCATATCATCGACGAGCAGAGTATGAATGTTAAAATCCTTTAAAACTCCAAACTCATCGCCATTGATGGACATCGAACTTTTTATACAATTTATGTTCGTTCAAATCTTTAAAAAATGACATTCACAATAACTCTGATCGAAGTACACTGTGAGCTAACTGTGTATGTATTGCAGCCATGCCTCCCTTAAACTACAACGGTGATCATTCGAATGTTTACACTTTAGCGTCTATTCTATCACATTAAATTATCATTTTCAGCCTTAATAATCACTTTGGACTACGAGTAATGAGTGGAATAAGCTAGGTCGTCGAGCACATTGATGTAATTAACGAGTTCCATTAGAGCAATTAATTCTCAATTACTGCTAACTTTGCGAGCAAAATAGTGGGCGTGTATGGCATATGGAGCTCTTCATCACACAATACATTTTAAAATTAAAATAACTTAAAACAAGCATCGTTGATGTTTCAAGATTAACCAATAAACTCTCACTATCACGCAAACGTCAACATAATATGATCCGAATAAAAAGTGGAATCGACAAGTTAACTTCATAGGAATTGGTTTCATTATAGCGTTCAATCAAATGGTTTAAAGTACATATTAATTCCATAATTTTTTGGATTTTTTAATAGCTAGTAAAAAAATTATCATATATATAGATATGTTCGCTGCGTAAAATAAAAATAGAATATGTAGAATCTCACGCAACATATTTATTCAGTACGTCTTTCCATTCTGTTCAACTGTAAATATTGATTTATTCTTCTGTTCTCCGATGCTAAATTCTTACAATGTTAACGTAGGGGACTAGTAAATCAACTGCTGAAACATGGAAGAATTATGTCCATCTGTATGCAAGTAACTAATCAACAATCATTGCACATACTTTCCTAAAATTCAGACACTCAGAAGAAATTCTTGCTAATACGCGATCCAAAAAAAATTATTCTCTTTAAAATTAAACGTACCTGACACTTTTTGATAATTTTTTCCTCTTTTTCTCTTCTTTGGAATCAGTTGATGAAGATTTACTTGACTTGAGAGAAGATCGCGATGTCTTAGAACTAGAGTAGTTACTGCTGTATTCCAAAGAATCAAAAGTTTCTTCTATGGTTTTTTCTGATCTTTTTTCTTTGTTTAATTTCAGGGTAGACTTAACTTGAGCAACCTTGACCTGAAATCGAAATAATGTTTTTTTACACTTTCTAGTACTATGACAAGCAATAATAATCATTAGAAGCTCTTATATTTATTCAAGCAAATATTTTACTTTTAGGTACTTTGACAAACTCTGTTTGCCAAACCACAGAAACGTGCATGTAGAAGCTCAACAAAAACACCAAAAACAATATACCTATATGTACTGTATACTGCATCGGAAATAAAGATTATTCATTCATTTATTTATTTAATGACATATCTGAAACATAATAACAAATTATAAAATAATAATGAATATGTTATGTATATTGAGATATATTCTATACATGGAAATATATTTTTACCCCTATCGCATAGTAAGACTAGTTCCTGAGCAAAGGGAGCAGGAGCGAGGCAGTAGGCCTAGGTACTCCGTATACCCATGTCCGCATCGCTTCAAGAACCGAGATTTCCCATGGATTTAATAAATGGAATACTAATTTTTTCTCAACAGTAAAGTCATAGAACTGCTAGCACGTTTTTAAAATGCCGCGGAGTATCTACATAATATATTCTAATTAAGCTTAATATTACGTAGTGTTAGAAATAACAAACTTATTTTTACAAACTGCATACACGTTGGTTCCAGGATGGGAATTGCAACGTAAACTTATTTTTGGTACTAGTGACCACTTCAATTTAAAAACGATCTTAGAAAGCACAATGTTGAACAGACCTGGGTTTCGGACCAGCATTTGTTGGAGTCTCGCAGCCGCGCGACGCCTGTACCACATCGCGTGTCAGGCTCCAGCACGCCTCGGGAGGGCGCTCCCGCGGACGTACGACGTCCGTTGCCAGTCGATGACGAACGCAACGTCCACTTGAGCATCACGACGACCGTACCGAGTACTACGGCCGCCCGTCGCTTGATTAAGTGACAGTATGACTTGAATTAATCGCTAAGGAAAATAGACGATAATATGCTCAACTGGTACGGAAGCCACCTGGGAGTCCCACAGGTCAAATGGTCCAACAACGATCACCGGTGGTGGAAGTCATGCAGGACGTTCAGCCTTCACTGAATGTCAACAAATCCACTGCTGTCTTCCTAAATTACATCACCTGTAACAAAAAATGAGCATTTTAACAAATACTCTATGTAACTATAGGTAAAACTATTGGTAATTAATTAAAGTCTCAAATTGGTTCTAAAGTAGTTTTTTCTACAAAGGATACTTCAACAATTCAAATTAATTCCTGTAAATTATTAACTACGAGTGTATATAAACAAACCTGAAAGATACGATGCAAACAGAATTATATAAATCAAGAAATAAGTAGATAAAATTTAATCATATAAAATGACCAACAACACTTCAGATATCGTCAACAAGCACCATCATCATAGGTATTGCACACAAAAACTGATGAATGGGACACAATATAAAAATCTCGTTGATAACTTTTATCCACAGTACAAGCGGGAACTAAAACTCCAGGTGAAGATCTTTCAGGATAATTAAATCAGATTACGATGAATCAGATAGCAATAAAATATTCGGCACAACATTGGCAGGGATAAATTCTAATAGCAAGCGTATCCGTATACCCCAATATAAAAATAGAAAGAAAGCGGAAGACGGTGATAGAGCAGCGATACGCGTATCCGTTCCACTTGTGTCGAGGGTTCAAAAACGCTCGCTTTGAACTGCACCAAAACAATGGAGATTAGCACGCAGCTTAGAATCGCTTCCTGCACTTCCTAAGCTCAGTAAGTAGCATTCACTGTATAAACACAGCAAACCGTCTCCCTTTTCCCGTCAGGTTCAAACAGACCCGAAACTGATGGTCTAGGACAAACTGCGAGTATGGAAAAGGTTGAAATAATACATGTTCTCGTACAAATTCAGCAATCCATCAAGATCACACCGATGAGACAATTTCTCCTAAGCATTGGTAACGATATTGGAATAATGAATACGCGCAACTAAACGGAAAGTTGAGTTCAGAACGTAATCATACACATTTCATGAGTTGGTTAGTTCTGAGAATTATTCATCCAGTAAGTTTACCTGATCTGAAAGCTTTTTCATTATACTGCTATTTACTGCAATCACATGGTTCAATTTCATTTTCAAACTCCGAAGATGTTCTCCTATCCCCTAATATGCTCACTTATAATCTACATATATAATAATAGAGTGTATCTCCATCTCTGTCTCTCTGTGTATGTTCATCCCCTTGCTTATATATCACTGAAGAAAACTTATTGAACTAAAATTAGAACATGTATGCATGTATTATATTACAAGCACTGTATTGTGGATACCATAGGCGCAGGATCACTATAAAACACTCAATTTTTTCTGTTATGAGCTTGTATTTCTCACACGGCCATATTATCGGTAGATAAGATACAGAATGAAAGTTCCGTATATATTGATGAAAATTATTCACGGGTAAAACTGAAAAATGTATCTAATCTAATACTAAGAATGACCGTCGTGTATTTATTTATTTATTTATTTATTTATATTTTCCGTGTCACGCTCTGAAGAATAGATAGGAAGAAATTAGCACTGGCGGTCTTAGTTTCAGTTCACTGGTAAATTACTTCACTCATTTTCGCTGTACAAGTGCACTATAATAAGTCACTTTCAAAAAAACTAGAGAGATCCAGAGCCTTATATACTCGAGTCCGTATAGTGGATACCGTGTTCGGCGGGGTATACTTGCCATCACCTGTTTTCTCTCATGGACAACTGTATGTAGCTCTTAGTCGGGTACACTACACACAGTGACACTGTATGTAGCTCTTAGTCGAATAAGAAATAGGAATACCATTAAAATAGCAATTAAAGAAACCGATGTTCGGGGAAATTAGGTAGATGATTTGTTTCCACTAGGAATGTTGTCATTAAAGAAATACTCAATTAAAACGTTTGTCCTTTGCAAATATATATAAAACTAAATATATTGCATTGCACTCTTATGTGTAATTTTATTTAATATCTTTCCAACAGTATTTGCCATCATTTTTGATGGCACGGGTACACTAGTTATTTCATAGATCCTGAATTTAATCACTTTTAAACTAAGGAATTACAATGAGTACTATCTGGGCCATATTATCGGTAGATAAGATGCAAAAAAGAAGTTCTGAATGAAGTTAATAAAAATTATTCACTTAAAACACAATAATTCGTTGTAAATCTCTAATGCATTCATCTTTTTAA
Organism: Trinorchestia longiramus; assembly: GCA_006783055.1. Taxonomy (NCBI): domain Eukaryota; kingdom Metazoa; phylum Arthropoda; class Malacostraca; order Amphipoda; family Talitridae; genus Trinorchestia; species Trinorchestia longiramus. Next base: position 50,921 of record VCRD01001761.1, read on the forward strand.
TAATTTCAAATTATTCAAATCTAAATCGTGAAATTTCAACGGGAACTGTCTTGTCCCATTTTACAAACGTTCGTTGAGTTCCTGCTATGCTCAAGTTGAATATTTATTATCGATAGATTTAGAAAAGCTGTCGTCATGTCTTGGAGGTTTCACAATTATAAAATTCTTTACAGTTAGAATAGAAAGGCAGACCGGTGCTCTCAGGTACTCGGAACAGTAGGGGGTCGTAGGCTATCTACGACACACAATTTACAACCGAAAACTTGAACGTCTTCTTCCTTACAGTACACAATTATAAAGAAATTCAAACGAAGCTATCGATGGCCAGAAAATCAAGTGTAAAGACATAAAATTGCAAACTCAAAAACGTATTACAAACTGAAATGAAACTTTCAGATATATAAAACTAAAAGTTAGAATTGCGTTAGTTTTAAAATGTTAGCAGAATGCGAACAAGTCGATAAAAAGAGAAGGACTAAGAATGATAAATATTTTCATGCACTCTAATACATAGCGTTTATCGAGGCTGCCTTTCACGAAAAAATTTTTAACGAGAAATGAAATGGTTTGAGCCACTGCTATGGAAACAGATAACCAGTCTGTTGGAACAGTATGAACAAGATCGTGAAATTTCAGATAAAATATTGTAATATGAAAGTGAAGATAAACTGGCAGAGCACAAATTTTTAAAACATTTCTGAAACTCTAACTAAAAGGACCGCTTGCTTGTGAAGATCCTCATAATAATAACAATGCCAACTTCGACTCAAAAAAATAACATAACGCTGGTTATTATTTTCTGGTGAAATAATCGTGAAGGTAGGAGGAAGATAATGTTAGCCAAACACTGAACACAAATTGAAAAGATACTGTATAACCCAATGAGCAATTCTGTCTCAGTAAGAATGAAACCTAATAAATTATAAATATTTAAAAACAGAATTAATATTTTTTTAGAGAAGGAAAAACACCATTTATGGACAAACAACAAAATGAATTACAGAAATAGAAACGTTGAAGAAAATCTTGATTTGTATAATAAAATTATGACGCACGTAAAACATTGGAAACCAATACAAAGTATGTACATGCGTGATCAGCGATCATCTGAACGATAATTGACTATCACCCACATGATAAGTAGGTACGAGTATCATGTTAAATACATGATAAATGAGATATGATCATTTTTGCAGGGTATCGAAAATACCTGAACTACTACTGAATCAACAGATGTAGCTTGATATATCTTATGGACTCGACAAATGCTGAATAGTGAATCCATTCTTGAGGCAAAATCATTAAAACCTCATTAGGAGCACATGTGCAGTATGGGAAAGCAGGTGTAACGTTAGAATCTGCATATTAGTGAAACTCTTGAGTATATTCGCTGAACAACTCTCACACATCCATCACTGAACACAACCTACAAATGCTGGAGGTAAATAAAGAGTAAGAACATCGCATCCCACGCTCGGAGGTGCCTGTAACAGCGACTTGAGCACCTGCGGCGTCTGCAAAGGCCGGCAAAAACTGTCCAGCAAAACTGCCGTGCCAAGCAACGTTCCATACCTAGTGCGATGCATAGACGAGTAAGTTTCAACGCAGATGGCAATTTAAGTATCAAAATATTTAAATTTAATGACCTAAAGACTCAGTAGAAGAAAATTTTGTAAAATAATCATGCTCACACCACATGGCTATTTGGCTGTAACTGTTCTTGGCACGCCTCAGTTGGCAAGAGAGCGGTCTGAATAAGGGGGCGGCGCTGGCTATCATAAAGCACAGGCTCTGACCACAGGGCACCTTACTACGACATGTGCCTGGGGACAAGCGAGAGACTTCAGAACCATAAACTTATCGGCACTGACCACAACTTTCAGGAATAGTAGTGTAGAGTGGTTTTTCTCGATTTCCAAAGAGTGAATGCGCTCAATACTATGGCATAAACTTGCGACAGGGGTGTGAGACTCTAGAAACATATTCATCAGCACAGGCGGTAAATTTTGCATAAATATTTGCGTCGCGCGGCTTTCTGGGTTACCAGTTGACATAGTGTGGATGATTTGTGTGCTTTGACAGCAAAAGAAAACAAACAACAACGGATCTTGAAACAAAAAATGCGTACGCTGACTTTCCACAACTCCCCAATTTAAGAGAATTAAATGTAATACAGAAGGGAACGAGACACGGTTTTAACTGATGTTCTTCGTCGTAACGTTCAAATTTATACCGGAACAGATTGTTAGAATTGCATTAAAATTCAAAAATATTGCATTGAGAGAGGAAACTTGCTAATTGAAAATAACGGTACACTGATGTTTTGAGCTGAGAAAAAAACGAAGAGATGTGATACTTTTTTGCTTAGATAAAATATACTGACCGATAGTTAGGCAATTTTGGCACTTACATGAACGCACCTTCAACATTATTAAATGTTATCTGATAATTATTTTTTTCCACTTGACAACTTGAACGAGAAAAAATGTTGGTGCATCGTACAGGTTACTTAGTTTGACTAGTAACCTGGGATAATTATTGGAGCAACAAAAAGGAATAAGATTAGGAAACGACTTTCTACCCTTATTTCTAGCCTAAAAATCGTTAGGGATATATATACAGGGTGTCCCAGAAGTAACTGACCCTTTTGATTTGCTAATAAACCGAAAACTATTAACGCTAGGATATTGCAACTTGTTTTATTCGAAAGAAAAACCTTTTTATGGCACAATAGGATACTTGGTATCCTATTTACGAACCAGCTTGACATTTGATTTTTGCTTCATTGCAAACCCTTAATTTTCATCATGTCTCCAAACAGCAAAGAAGAAAGAATAAGAATTTTGCAAATCTACGCACGGACAATGTCAACAACAGAAGTGCAACGTGATTACAAAAATTATTTCAGAACAACAACCAGTCCTTCGAAGAACACAATTAAATCGGTGTATCGAAAATTTACGGACACTGGAAATGTTAATGATAAACAACGATCTGGAAGATTAAAATCAACTCGAACTGAAGCTGTAATCGAGCGAGTTTTTACAAGTATTACAGATAATCCTAAAGCCTCCATCAGAAAACGTTCAACTCAATTATCCATTTCCCGATCGACATTACACCGCATTCTTAAAAAAGATTTGAAGTTATATCCTTGCATAATTAAATTAACCCAACAGTTATTCCCTAATGGTTATCACAGTCGCGTTAATTATTCCGAATCTTTTATTCGTTTGTGTGAGGGTGCCTCTTTCATCAAAACCAGATTTGACCCCATGCGATTTCTTCTTATGGGGCTACCTGAAGTCAAGGGTTTATGTAACAAATCCAACAAATCTGCAAGGACTTAAAAACAACATTTGTTGTGAAATAAGACAACTATCGCCTGATACACTAAGCAGCGTTATGGAAACGACAAAGAAACGAACCTTAAGTTGTCAAAACAACCATGGTCATCATTTAAAAGACATTATATCCAAAACTTCGTTCTAATAAAGCATAAAA
>VCRD01001761.1:61107-72164 GCA_006783055.1 Trinorchestia longiramus
TTGACACAGTTTGATACCATGCACTTTTAATTTTAGTCTTATTTCATGGAAACCATTTTGATTGTCACGACAGTAATGATATACATCGAAGTCATACAGTCATACATAACTCCAGCATTTACTCAGAATGCTCAAAAAGAGTAATGCAAACTAAAGTTAATTACAAACAAACCAAAACAACGCAATGCCGCAAAGATGCACGACCGGTGGAGTTAATTTCTTCAATTATCTTCGTTTTATGGCATTCAAAGCAATTTTGTTGAAGCACCGACTTCAGTACTACCGTAAATGGAGAGCAGCCTGTTTTTACAATGATACTGCAATACCATTTCCTGTGGGTTGAGAATTGCTGGGGATTTTGATGGTCGAAAGAAGCATAAAAATTCATATTCTCTCCTAATGTAGGTACAAAGGATTACTTATATGTATGATAGTTCTTTCCTTAAGTTTCTCATTGAATTATTAGAGAACAAACTCAAAACATCAATTTTAATAGAACGCGCAAAAATCATTCACGAAAAAAGATCATGAAAATACGCATGAAAATTTCCTTTTCAAGGAATATTCGGCCAGTCTGTAGTATCATCTGATGGCACTCTGAATACATTCTCGCTCCTTCCTATTGCTTTACCTCGCATAAAATCTCTCATTGAGATTTTATTGAACGATGATCAACATCCAAGAAAACAGGAACCAGATTGTTAACCTGCTTTGCCTCCAGGTTTGCTTTAACATGAACCCAAGGCCACGGCAGTCCCATAACGTTAATGACAGACACAGCTCCTGGAGCAGTCATTAAAGAAGAGCTCAGACAGTGCCTGACGGCCACCAGAAATATTGGATGCATGGAATCCTGGACCCATGGAATCCTGGACGCATGGAATGCTGGACGCATGGAATGCTGGAAGCATGGAATGTTTGGCGACTACAATGGCAGTCGTGTACGGAATGAGTTCCCCAGTCCGTGTGTACGGACAGCAGAACGGCAGTTTCTGTCACCAATATTACGTTTGCTGACGCCAGTGGTTTAGTGCAGACATCAGACCTTGTGTCGAGCAATCTTAATACAAAAAATTGTCGATCATGACATAAATCGTAAATTATTTAGCATAAAAACAAAATATGAAGATTCAATACCATCAACTAATTTGATTCTTACGCAATAGAGAATAGTAATAACGTTTTTAAGGGCAGTGATTGTGCGTCAATTTGCACTTCGGTAAATGTGATGAAAATTATTACGAAAGCTTAATGACCGACATCTTCATTAGCGTACTAATATTGTTTCTAATTTAATAAGCTTTAATAACGAGCTCATAATAACGACCAGTAAAATACATCAATGAATGAGAGTTGCTCAAAGCGGTGGAGTGTATTCGGTGGAAACGAATACATGCCATAAGAGGGGCAGCGACGGGAGAGAATTCGTAACCTTGAGATAATTGTGAGACATGAAAGCTCATGGTTATAATGATGATTCTCATACCATGGCTATGAGATTGCGTTGTCTGTCCATGCATCGATTATAACTAAGAAGCAACTGGTTGAAATGAAATGCAGGGAATATTAACCAGTGCAGGGAATATTAACATTAGATAACTATGACTATTCAGAAGACTTTCTAAAAGGCCTTTGATTAGAAAGTTCACTAACAATGCCTAACAAAAACCCTTTACGCCTCTTTTCTGCCTCAACATCGAAAGACAACAAATGCACTTTGTGCACTATAATATAAAGAAAAATATACTTGAACTGATCCAAAATTTACCAATTTTTACACATACAGTTTCGCTAAGAACTTGACCGCTTAACTCACATTACTTCTCACCCTTGTCCCGGAATTAAATACCAGTGATGAGTCAGGTACGACAGCACTCTATCTCTTGGAAACTAAAATAACTGAAACAAATAAACGTTCTGTATAACATCATGCTCGAAATTGACTGACAGAACACAGGCTCAGCTTCTTGACTTGAGTGAGACTGAGCAGCGTCAGACCAAGCCACTCAGCTGCGACTCAGATGAGCAGACAGGTGAATTACTCATGAATAAAAATACAGGATACATTACCATGAATTTGAATAATAATGTTAGTATTTCTTCCGACAGTGGCACACTTCCTTTCAGAATTCAAAGGCTTGCAGTGAGCAAGAAAAAGTGTAGAAAACATGAAAAATATTTACAATAAAAAAATTAGGAGCAATGTTACCAAAACATTTCATCAAATTCATGCTAAATATTTCAACTTCCAAAGGAAAAAGTTTTACTCATTAATTTAACTTTGTCAAATTGCTTCAAAATTCAACATCCAGTCAATCGACATCTATAATGTTGCAATAAAATATACTAAAATAATATAATTAGTAAATCAATACACGTTACAAAAATAAAATAAAAATAAAAAATAATTTCAATGAAAAACTTCAAAATATCTTCATTTCCTGAAAATATAACTTACTACACAAAGGGATCGAATAAATCCGATAGCACAACTCACCATGCAATGTTTAACAAGAATACTCTCTCCGTGTCTTGCAATGATCTGCAAAAAGCAGCATGAAGGGTCTGAGCAACACTTACTTGACCCATAAAGCAATCATTTGACACAGATTGCAGGTCAAATACAGAAGCTGGCTCGACTGCCACAACCGGTTGTGTACTGCCAGGGCCCGAGGGAGGGCCTACCAAGCGTATGGTAGAGTAGGCTCGAAACTATGCGGAAATGTTGCTAGTGAAAGTAAGAAGGGCTAGCTTCATTGTTTGCATGAAATTTGTTCATCGATCAATAGATGGTCTATTAACAAGGAATTATAAAACCCTTACAGCTTACTATAAAAGATCAGCAGGAACATTAACTAGTGATTCTAGCATGAATATAGAACTGCAAAAGATAAATGAACGCGATTTCTAAACAAGGTTACGTACATCGTTAGAAACAGCTTTGTGTATGTGACTGTTTGCATTTCAAAAAATAATAAAGTGCCACCTTTTATCATTGAAGCTGTTTTTCACGAAGGCAAAAGGGATGAGAAGCCATGCACTGAATAAAGGTAAGCTGGAAGATGTCTGATGAAAAAACGTGTGCGTTGTATTCCACCACTGGACGAGTACTGTATGACATGGGCTAAATAACCTACAGATTTCATTGATAAGTGAACTCCTAACAAAAATACTAAGATCAACATTCCTTTTTTATAATAAACGTATTCGGCATCCAATTTAAATGCTATAAACAGAACTCAAGCATAAATTGCAAGAAAAACGCCAATAAACAAGAAAAATGCATCTCAAATGAGTTATTATTCGTTTATGAACCTTCAAATTATTTCAAGTGCACGAAATGTTAATGAACGTCTCTATATCTTGTAAGTTTGAAAATGTCAGTTACAATATCGTAATTCACGGATGACTTCGCGTATGAAAAAAATAATAGAATCTGCGTTTGAAAGTCCAGTGCTCCTTCACGTGTATTTGCCGCCAGTCATCCTAGACGAGTTCAACATTTGTTCGGTCAGCTTGTATTGACTCCACCCATCATTTAGGGCGGAATTCAAAGTGCAGGAAAACAGAAATGGGCCGTGAGACGAGTATTTCTCATTTACTCAAGAGGGTGACAATAGGCCACGACCTGTAATGAGAGAGAAGTCGTCAAGCACTTGAGGCGATCACCGCAATTCAAACTTGCGCAACAAAGGGTGACTTAATCGCCTCTTTAACTGAAAGCCCAGAGTTGCTGAAGCTGTTTTTTTCAGCGTACCTCGGGGACTCAGCGCTCGCCAGTCAACAGTCTACGCTAGTCGCGGGTCTCCCACAGTTTAATTTTATGACTAGATAATAATTTTTATTTAGCTTCTGCCGTTTTCCTCACTCTAGAGACCAACACTCATCCAACAGCAGGGAAATTCACAGCCCTCATTTGAAATATATTTTCATGATTTCTTTAATTCGCATTAATTATTTTTAGAATCTTCAAAGTTCTCTGGAAATTTTTCGTTTGAAGCATTAAATAAAGTAAAAGTCTGGAAGATTAAGCTGTTTCCTGCAGTATCTGATTGTAGCTCAGACACATCGATATTAATATTCAAACTAATAATACGTTTTCATAAACGAGATTTTCAACGTTCATTAAGCTCAGGCCTCGTTCCCTGTACTCACAAGTGTCATATCTTTGGTGCATAGCAAAACGCAATCACGAGGGGATCAAGTCCAGTTCCCTTTCCACGCCCAAAGAAATACGAATATAATTTTTTAGTGTAATAAATCGCTTCCGTTACCATAACAGTTTAAATATGTTCTTCTGTCATCCAAGGCATATATTAGCTCTATTCACGATCCTAATTTAGGCAAAACCTAGCTCTGAAAACAGCAGTCCTTAGTCAAAAATCCTAACTCCCCTTTCGAATGATTTCGTCGCAGCTTTGCAATAAGGGAGTTACGTAACGTTCAAGCCTGAGGAAACAAACTCGTACAATAGCATTACACAAAAAGTTTGCCCCGTAATGACCTTTAAGCTGACAGCGGGAAGCTTGCCAAGGAAACAGCAGCCTCAACAAACAATGTGCGGTCTACTGCTCGAGTGTGAGAGGATGTCACGTTTACCCGTGTTCTCCCATACACTAGACCCTCAAACTCTGCCTCCTCGAACAATGGAAGCAGCTCTACGTACTGTCATGCCCAGGCCTCTGTGACCTGTTAATATGTATGGTATGTTGACTCCCACGTCATGGATGTCTTGCCACACGCCTGCAGTAGAATGGAAGCAAAACGGTTTTATGGAAATCAATCCGCCAGGGTAAAACGGAAAACAATTTGTAACGTTTTCAGAATGTTAGTTTCTGCGACCCTCCTGGTGCGATGCACGAATGCCGAGTCCGACCGTGATTTATTTTTCTCTTGGTATTTAACTTTAAATGCTAAAATCTATCATAGGAATCTTTTTTTTAGATCTTGAAGAAGGCAAGAAATGAAGCAATAATTACATTGAGGTGAAGGCAAAAATCACAGTTGGGAGTCTCAGTCACAGACTTCTGTGGTTGGTAGGGAAGCAGAGAAGAGCTAGCGAGCGGCCTGAAGAAACCTAGGAAGTTGGCCTGCCAGGTTGGGTTTGAACTACCGTTTCCTAACCTAAACAAAAAGCTTGAGGTGACTTTTCTAAATTTTTATACCTCTTTTATAATTTGAATCAGTCTATGGATGGCGAATGCAATCTCATTCTTCATTTATGTTGATTTCATTCATGGTGAAGAAATTTGAGGACCTCCTTGAAATCGCACGAAGATGAGCTTTACATTATCTTCAGTAAAATCTCATTTAGCGAAAGAATTTTCGAGATATGGCGAGATTTGTAATGCGTTCTGAATATCATCCTTAATTAATACGTTTAAACGTGCGCCCAGTTTTTTCCTGTAAATCGATCATAAATTCGTACATCACCAGGCTCTGGTAATTTTGGAACGAAATTTGATGCGCACGCAGAAAGCCTCCAACCTCAGGAAGAGGTTAACGCACCGAGGTTTTACCGCTAGCATCACAACGGAATCCGTTTACTCTTCCAAGAAAATTAAAGAAGCCTTCCGGCCGAGCAATAACAGTCTGTACGAGAGGTAATTCTAACTGCATTTAAATATTTTTATTTACGATTGTATCTCAGCATTAACTCACGTGATATACGTACCACACGCATAGCTTTCAGCAACAATGATAGAACTTGAATAAATATTGATCTACTTATGCGCACCATTAATAATGTGTACAGCTGTATAATTTTGTCAAACTTTCTACCAAGTGTATATGTATGAAAAATCATGCTCTATAGGCCTTAATGCAATGAAGTAGTGAACAGAGCGTTCACTTTTTTTGCAACGAAAAACGTCATTCCCCGAAAAATAAAAGTAAATTCATAAACGGTGAAGTAATTAAATGAAACTCTTTGTGGATAGTTGAGAAAATACGTTTTTGTCACGAACAGAACAGACTTTGCCTAGCGTACAATCACTATATAGTGCAGTATAGAAACATTTAAAACAAACACGACAGAACAAACCTGTGCCTGCACTTCGTGACCAGACGATGCGAAACTACAGAAGATCGCTTCTCACACTCGCTAACAAAATAAGTAAGAGAAGCAGCATAAAATCACGGAACCATAAGGAACAAGGAATAATCCAAGAGCTGAGATTTCCCAACAGGGCCGAGCAAACAAACAAACTCAGTTTCTCATGGCTTCCTTGTTTCGTGAAATGCATTGTTTCGCCGCCCACCAGATGTCGCCACCGCATCACAAGGCTTCAGGTGGTTGGTCACGAACGCTGGTGACGGGGCTGTCAGCGCACTGGCTTTGTTCCTACACAAAATGAATACCTCTGAATCGTTCAGGTTCAAAATGTAAATTTTGTCAGTAAAAAAATCAAGTCTTAAGAGACCCAATCGAGTTCTCTCAACAAAAGAAAAACCTTGAATTCGTTGATGTCGCATAAAAAACGGTGGAGTGTTATAGAGGTTGAAAGTTAAAATGTACTTTATCAAATAACTCGGCGTACAATACTTACACATTCAAGAAAGGTCTGTCTTTCGTAAAAATTATTCTCCTGTTATAAATGAAAGATGCCACTCCTATAATAATAACTTTTAAGATCAAGTACAAATATTATAGTACGGATTGTAAAGAACTTGAATATGAAGCGCAACGGTTGAATAAACCGACCAGAAAATTCAATGAAATATAAATACACAACACAACAATGAGTTCTCCAACACAACGTAATGTCGGCAAGGAGCTTGAGATGACAGAAGTAGAATATGTATGCACACCTAGTACTGATTTCATGGAATACAAACGAGTACCATTCTCAACTAAAATTTGAAAACATTTTCAAAACTCAATGTATTGCACAACATTGTACGATCTCAAAGAACAATTGCCGTAACAAAGATTATGCCGCCATATACCATTAGTACTGAGGTTTGTATGCAGAATGTAGGCACGCAGGTAACAAACGAAAAAAATTCAGTACGCGATTTCGCAACAACGCCAGCCGTGATATTCTCAATCTTTATGCTATTTCTTTCCACAAGCACGTTGAGCGCGGAAAAAAATTACGGTGAAGCACCAGCGGTAGTAGCTATTTTTGTCAGCTACTACCGCAACCAATCGAATTTAATTTGAATGACATAAAATAGTACTATAGAATTTGATCAAATTCAACGAATTCCAAATGCACTGTTGTGCGACAGCTGTTCGATGACTTGATAGTATAGCCGCTGCTCTACATTAAAAATTCGCCGTGCGTATTGCTGGGTAGGGATCGTTTGTTCGGGTAGAAATGAGTCGTTTAATGAACAGTATAATGAACATAAACGCACAACCGTAATGCAAAAATTACCCAGCATAACGCCCATGTCAAGAGATGCATATCACACTTTTGAAGAATGGTGCCCCAGTGGCAGTTATTTCCTGATAAAATTATACATATAGCTCGTAACGACACGGTAATTGGGACCTTGGTCTAGATTGCTAATTTTAGCAAGGATTGCGTGAGTAACGAGCCCCCCTATCACGTCCACTTCCGGGCAGCGAACCCACCACTGCTCTAATTATTGGCGCACGCTAGGAGGGTAACCCACGTGTGGCATGCGGTGGGTGTTCCGGAGTGAAGGGTGGCGGCACAGCGGTCGATTTTTAGCCACAAATTGAAAGATATCGCGGAAAATAAAAGCTTCTTTCAGTTTTCGTTTCTCGAGGCAACCTTCACAAAACTCGTCCTTTTTCATCTTATTCTTCCAATGGCAACAACATGAACTTCGCTTTTCAAGTTTCAATAATTTCTCGACTTGAAGTGGGAAGGAAATTGGCCTACCTTCTACCTGCATAGCTACGGAGTCAGGATAATTCACAATTACTGACATGATATCTCTTTCAATGTCAGCCCTGTCGTTAAAAAACGAAGTTATTTGGACATTGATAATAGAATTGAATCAGGTACAAACATTAAGAATTATTTTTGTAGTAAATGAAGGGTTTTAAGTTTTTACATCAGAAAAATGTAGCACATCCAAAAACTGAGAATTTAATGTTCATGTCTCATAATATTTTTGGGATGCCAATTGATAGTAATTGATACTGAAAAGTTTAACTTTAAGAGCAATTGTAATACACTCGAACCTCGTTTTTTCACCATCATTGTTTGCATGACTCGCTATTTGCAGTGTTTTTTTAGAGTTTTTCTTCATGTTTTTCCGTACTGCTCCGTTAAGTTAGTGATTTTGATTGATGTTTTTCCACCAGTACACATTCTTTAAATCTTAAATTACGATTTTAATTATGACAAATAACGAGGTTTGAGTGTAGATTAACGTCACAATCTTAATGTAAGAACATCTTTATAATTATTTTTAGCATGAACGTTTTTATCAACCTCACAAGTATTTACGATAAAAAATTTCCTATAGTTTCTGTGCAATTACAACCGATACAGAGATTTCACTCGTTTTCATTGTTTACATTTTTTCATGGCACTCACTCGTCTTCATGACATGGACATTGATATTTAAAAAAAATAAATCTCTGTATTTGACGATATTTGATGGCGCATGGATTGTACCGAAACGGTGTATCGCCGTTTGTTACCTGGTTGACTTCTGCCAAAAAAAAGATGCATTTTGATAAGAAAATGAAAGAGAAGCTATGTAGAAACGCAGTCTTCATGCACAGATTTGCCGTTGAATTTTTAGTTCTCGACGAAAATCCTCATGCCAATATCAGATATTCCATGCACACGGTAATAACAAAATTGCCGTATTCAAATTACATTTTCTAGGGTTTTAGTTGAGTACTGACTTCACATGATATCCCAGCGACTACGCGCATCATCACTTACATGGTCGTACATGCGTCAAAAAGATACCGAAATGCCCAACATGAGAGACACACACAGCCAGCCATTCACAACACGTGTCGACTAGTCCTCAATGAGAAAAAATGGAAAAACAAGGACGACGCTGGAATAACGTGTAAACAAAATTTAAGACCGACTCTTACAACAAACATTCCTGGATCTGCTGTTGGTTGGTAGTGCCCTCCATAGCGCACACTTCCTGAACTCAACTGAAGACTGCAGTTCTCGTTATGCTCCTATTCATTCGCTCTAACTTAACCCTTATGCAAACAGGTTCGCTAATGTTACACTAAGAAAAAGACAACATATACCTATGAAAATACAAACAGAGCAATTATTCACTTTCCCAAGCAGGAGATTAAACATGGATTCCATCTACGCAAAGTCACGTTTATTCAATTATAACCATCAGCCACAGTATTATCAGCCATTATGAAAATGAAATGAGCCTGAAATTGAACAGAGTTGAGGCGGGAAGTTAGAGGCATGCAATAACCTTCTCCTCCCACTTATCCCGCTGGGGTCGATGCAGAGACCTGCCTTCTTCATGCAGGGAACAGAGGCCCGCCCATGCAACCAACCTGCAGCTGCAAGTCTCCAGCTTTCACAGATCATAGTTCAACTCTAAGCCACGTTCGCAAAATATCACTGTAGTCCGTTACTTTCATAAGACTTTGATGACGCAAGTAGGATTCCAGCAGGCGAGTCACAGTCCAAAGGATTGTTTTGGTTGTCCACGAATTTGAACTTTCAAAAATAGGAGTAACATAAACAGCATTGAATCGGCAAAATTTTAGAAATACACAGATATGACCAGTCATACAAGTCTAGCATCATGTTTTGTAGGGAAGGGTCGCACTGCATGGGTGGGAGAGTAGGGGATGTACGCGGACCGGCTGCAGTTGCTATGGGATAACCTGGTTAAAAAAATGAAAACTCCAATACTGCACTTGAACGGTGCTAGAGTGTACGAGAAGGAAAAATTTGCTGACTGCCGTTCGCCCCCGTATAAGATAAACTAGAGTATGACGAGTTTGAACGGCTTAGCTCCTTAAAGAAGGTTCAACTGTGGCGGTGAGCATCTAGGTTGAAAAAGCGAATACCAAAGTACATTTTGCAGGCAAAAACATCGAACTCAAAGCGCCATTGTGATGGCAAGCAAACTAGAAAGCATTAAATTTTGATCCAATCATATTCTGGTAAATTGATCCATACCCTACAAATATCGCACTAGCATGCAGTGTTTGAAGGAATGGTGCATATCTCTAGAACGTACAAAGTCGCTAATAAAATGAACTAATGAAAACGTAGTTTTCAAATAATACATCATGATTTAAGGTAATTAAGAAAAAAATTGAAATTCAATAATTATTAATTGATACCGAAGTACAAATTTGTACGGAAAATCTGTAGTTTTATTTTTATCATCGCAGATTTTTATTTTTACAATGTGACGCAGTATACTATGTTTTCTGGCATTATGTCAATTAAATCAATATTTGACTCTACATAAACGATAACGCTCAGAGAGCTGCCTTTTTTTGTTTGTTCATAATCGCTCATTGCTCAGTGCTAAGGAATACAGTTTTGTAATTTAAGTTCTTCGCTTCACGCCAATGATTAACGCAAAACTTAACCAATTCGTGTCAGTTAACTCGCTAGTTGAAGTCGTCAGACAACGAGAAAATATGTTAGGTCTCTGGAAAGGCGTCAGCATGACCACTTGATGCAGCAGAACCGTCACGTAGGAAATACCAGAGACTGGATTTGTTATTGCGTCAAAAGGCGCCCAAATCCGGGTCTTTGTATGGCAAAAAAAAACTAAAATAAACTAAATTAATTCGACGCCAAGGTGTTGCGCAAGCCAAACTCTGTTCTATGTCATTTACTTGTGAAAATGAAGACGCAGAGAGCTGAATTCGTTGTTATAATCTATCGCTCCACTTCAAGTTGCTGAACATGAACAAAATTGGATTTGACTAAACAAAGGAGATACAAAAATTTTCCAAAAATCTTAGCATATTTCTAGGCAGTAATTGCAACTAGTAAAGCAAGTTACTTAGTATTATCGGTGTATCTTATTCGAAACAATCCAAACATTGACGAGACGTTCCAGTCAGGTATAGACGCACAAATGAGCAATAAAAACTTGTTAACACAAAT
>VCRD01001761.1:81387-93784 GCA_006783055.1 Trinorchestia longiramus
ACTCCGACGATGTGCGCAACCCGCGACACTCCGACGATGTGCGCAACCCGCGACACTCCGACGATGTGCGCAACCCGCGACACTCCGACGGTGGGAGTACCAGACCTCTGATAATCGCCATATCGGATAAGGCAAAATTCTAGCAAAACTGCTACGATTCTGTGTTACTTGAACAAAAATGCAGGAAACTATCTGGAGACTTTAAACGTAAAAATTCAGACTCATTAGAAACTGGTTTGAGTTGTTTTTGTTTGTTGAGCTGAAATTTGACATTGAGACGAAAACCTCGATCCAAATTTTCCTTTCTGGCATTCGAGGGTCAATGAATGTTAGAAAAAATATATTTGTAACATCGAAACGTAATTGATATCTTAAAAATTTTTAAACACGATTGTAATAAATACGCCATTTCCTTAAACAATTGTAGAGTATCTACACTATAACAACGTACTTTGTGACGCCCTGATCAGACAAATAAAAAATAGAAGTCGCTGGAGTTAACCAGAAGGAACTTGCTATAATTTATTTCAAATTGCCTTCTGAATTAAAAAGAATGAAAGGCAAGCCAGGGAATCCTACCGTGTCACCAACATTTAATGAATTAGAACGAGTTTCACCAGAGCTTGTTACTCCGCGCTGTCTTGCCAAAAGATCGCCTGAGTAGAAATAAAAGCAGCAACAATTTAATTTTTTAAGCAACGTTGTTAAGTTTGAATTCAGTTTATATATCACATAGTATTGATTTTAGAAAAAAGTTATGCAACCTAATAGTGTATGCTGTCCGTAAATTCACGCGAACAAGGATATTTTTAAAATGTTGTAGCCTTTATTCCTGCGACATCGCCAAATCTTGTACTTTACGTAGAATTAACGTTAATTTTAAATAAGAAATAACTGTTAAAGTTTCTTCGAGCGACATTTTACTTTTTAGACAACTTTGAAACCCTAGCAACGGTCAACTGTTCTGCCTGACCAGCTGACGCCGGGCATCACTGGAAAGAAATTAGAAAAATTCCGAGTGTAAACTGCGTGTACTGTTGCAAGCGATGAACAGAGTATTGAATCACCGACGGTACACGAAAATAAAGTAACCCCGATCGTAAAAATCCATTGCGTTTACATAGCGTCGTCTTCGTAACCTGAGGCCCATAAGTGATAAGAATATTCCCAATAAATGAAGCCCTTGTTCTTGTTTGCTTTAAAAGCCACAAAGAAAGAGCTTGGATGAGCTAAAAAATCTGTGGGAAAAAAATGTCTCTCAGTTGGGTTCTCAGGCTTGTCCCAAAAAACTTCGAGTTTATCGAGTCCCTCAACACAGAACCAACAAACATCCTCTTGAGGGAGCCCTAAGAGTCTTCCCCTCAGTGGGAACGGAGATCTTCTCCCCTTGTTGAGGGGATAAGATGACGGCACCTGCTCACCCAAGCCGTGGGGAATGTTTGGCCTCAAGTGTCTTGTTTCAAAATGAAGCTCAAACAGCCATGGTGAGGGTTTACAATCGATTATATAATAAATCCAATATTAATTAAAAAGGATATATAGAACTGTATCCTTATTTGACTTGTTTCATGTATAATGAAACGAGGGAGGGTTTCCATGTGAACGAGGGAGTAACAAGTCATGAAGTGACAATAACTAAGTGCTTGAAATGTATAGTAAGTCTAAATACGTGGAATCAAAACTACAAAGTTGATTTAAAAATTTCTCGATCGCAGTTAACAAAACAATTCCGAACACTTTAGGACTCCAGCAGTAGCATCAATGAATTTATATAGAATCGCTAAAAATGGAAGCAGCTCTAGTGTTTTGTCGAGAAGCTTTACTAAGTCTCTTCCCCGTTAAAAAAAAGTTTTGGAAAAATGGCTCATACCATTGTCCACCAGAAGAAATGAAAGAATGCAACCTTTGGGCTCCTAGCAAAGATTTGACTTGATTGAGCGGGCGGGCAGGATCCGAGTATTTCTCTCGTGCAGGCTTCGTACTTTTATCTTGCGAGATCAGGAGCACAAACATTTGTGGTGTTGAATTTGCAGCATTTTGCTACCTTGACATGTTGCCATTGGTAAGCTTTTTTTTACATGAACTGTGAGACTTGAGAGTAACCTTAGCTGCATCACATATAAAAATATTGTTTGAAATACCTCAATGAAGAATACAATCCAAACTTTTAAGAGCTTTCAAAGATTTAATTTGCTCCAAACATTGAGATCAGACGAAACTGGAAACCATTACTTAACGCACGCTATCACTGTTGAAATTTTAATGAAAATGTGAAAGCACGAACTTAGTTGCACACACAGTAAACCGGTTACTAAGAATTAAGAATGGTGGCAAAAAACGTGAAAATACAAGATTATTATTAAATTCCAGGTGTAACCACCACTTAAAAATATAGGATATTTATAAAAGTGAGACAGAGCAGACCTCGAAAGGCGTTGCGAAGTCGTCCCGGTTCAACCAGACCCAAAACTGAAATCTAATATTGGCATCAGCCTGCGTTTGCCTGACCAACCGCCGCATTCTTCACAACATTATACCCATGAAGCTTTCTATGGATCTCATGAGGCCCAGACTCGACAGACCGTCTTGCGGGGAATTGCCCCTCCTGAGTTGAGGTGTTCAGAGTTGTGAAGTCTTCATCTGAACAATATCGAATGTAAACAAGCAACACAATATGCTCGAATAAAAACGAGTGCTACGTTTGTCCAGTATGGAAGTAGAACAAATTTCTAATTCATGGTTCAAACGAAGGTTAAAACAGGATCAGCGGAACTTTAGCGACGCAAAGTTTTGCTTTGTGTAAGCCGCAGCGACCACTAAGCAGAACTGTTCCTTTCTATGCTTGGCAAAGCACAGGAACAGCTCGGGTTGCCCTGACGGTAAATGATGCTTTTGTTTCACGACACGCGCACAATGAACGTGTTTGGCTTGCCTCCAACGAAAGACTGCCCCTATTCAATAAAGTTTTTCAGGCATCGAACTGTAGCACTTCCTGGTGAGCAAGAAGTATTCGTAGATGTGACAGAAGAAAGTTGTGCATGAATAGAGACATAATGAAGCAGCAGGAGTCTGAAAACATTTGAAAAAATTACCTTTAGAAGCCGAAATAAGTAAAATAAATAATGGTGAAGTTTAGCCAAGTTTTAGCGCACTAATTAGGAAGTGTAGCAGCCACAACTTCAATGACAAGTCATAAGGTCTCCCTCAGAACGTTGGATCGTGAACACCACAGTCCGTCAGTGGCAGTGTACCATCTCAAAGCTTTGTCAGAAGTAAGCTGAAGATTTTGTAAGAGCACATACTGTGAAAGGAGCTTTTATGGACAGGAATTACAAAGTTGAGTTTATCCAGTACTGGTCAGCTCGAACTCTGAGTACAACATAACACAACAACTGAGAATGGTTTACATTTTCCTACTTCTACGTACTTAACGCCAGTGAATGAAGTTGGAAACTTGGACTATAAGCATGTTACCAAAAACACAATTTTATTTTATTCCAGTCATGTATAAAAAATTATAAATTAACAAGTTTTTAATCCAAAATCGATTCATATTATGGAATGAAAAACTTACAAAATCAAGGAATTCATATATATGCCTATATGTGTGTGCGCGCTTGTCTAAAACGTCGATAACCAAATAAAAGTAGATCGGTACACTTGTAAGCAGTCAGCCCGCGTTAGTTGCCTGCTACGGTCAGTGACGAAACCTATAATAATTGCTCCTGGAGACGAAACGAGACAGAACCAGTCATGCAAATGATGGTCATTCTGCCCCTTCCTGGCGGGAAATTGCCCCATTCAAAAGCACTCCCATTACTGGGAGGTAAACCAACTTGCAGAGTCAATCAATTTTTCGCAGGTTCAGGTTGATTCATTCACCCTTTCAATTCACAAATTAGGCAATGGCTTCATCGCTTGAAGATATAAAGAGATTCTTGAAGGATCTCTCTAGTCTTCCTAGGGAACTTGGCCAACAATAGATTCGTAGTTTCAATTGAGCTCCCCAGGAGGTGAGAGATGAGCAAACCGAACTTAGACCTATAAAGCTGACCGCATCTCGAATTATATCTGTGCCCAATGGGTGCTGAGCAGCGCCCACTGGGCACAGGATGGTGCACAGGTATTGGTACTGGCAGGACTCAGTGAGTACAGCACTCAGTGACTGGTATTGGGCACGGAATAGCTCATAAGTATTGGTACTGGCAAGATTCCGTGAGTACAGCGCTCAGTGACTGGTACTGGGTACGGGATAGTGCACAAGTGTTGGTACTGGCAAGACTCTGTGGACTACTGCACTCAGCAGAAGGTGTTAGGTACAGGACGGCGCAATAGTATTGGGTATCAAGCCCGGCCTAAGAGGGTCCTGGGCAGGGCCCAGAGTAGGCTACAGAGCTGAGACAACGTAGAATTATGGGAAAAGGCAGCACGTTCTTTCCACAACACAGACGATGCTGAACTGGAAGCTCTGCTAACAACTAGGCCCAGCAGCGACGGAACTGCCTGGACTCTACTGGACAAAATTTTGTGATTAATTAATAGAGGCCTTGAACATCTCATACGAGATGCCTAAGAGAAGCTCGCACACATCAAAAATCTATGTAATAATAAAACGAGGCGCAGGAGTAAGTGTAAAAAATTGTTAGAAAAACTTTAGGTGAAGGCTCGATACATGTAATTATTAAAGTCAACTCTGGGCTTGAGTCTTTCTTCAACCGATTTTTGAACTACCAACCTAAATTTCGTTCACACTTTCACCACAAATAAATTAAAAAGTTCACAAGTAGAGTAACATTTATTTGCATTTCGTTGCTCCTTTCCTCGTCCTACTTCTATCAGAATTTGCGGTGGCCCGCCAGAGAATTAAAGCTGAACTATTATAAATTATATCAGACTATAAACATATCACTGCCTGCAAAAGAAAGACTTTATGAGAGTGATTGCGATATCTTCAAGTATATACGGGCATAAAATGAGGCCGAATCCACGGCAAAGTCCTTAGGATTGCAGACGACCTTTGTCTGTGTTTTATTTTGTTCTATTTCCAGCGCTGGGAACCTGCCTGACGCGTACACTGGTCTGCCATAACTCTTAATTGCATGAAGCAACATTGGTAAAATAAAAAATAGGACGAACTCATTTTACAACACCTGCACTTTATTTCATGCTAAATAAGGCCGCCATGTAATAAAGAATTCTAAGGAATATTGTTGCCATGAAACGTATTCTTAGAAACGCAGTCACCCGTCTGCAGCATTCCAGAGATCTGAGTTTAGTTTAGAGAGACGTAGAAACTAAACATGTGATGTGCACATAACGCCCGTGCATCTTGAATCAAATTTGAATTATGGATAAATACTGCAAGACTAAAAGTCTCCTAAACAAGACTCGTTCCCGAGGTAAAACTTTTTAGGTCTCGTCTGTTTTTAGTGACTAGATTGATGATACTTGTCAGGTCGGGTGAAAATTAAAATAATCGTGAACGTCAACTTTTGAAACAATTTCTGATGAGTATGAGGCCCTTATTTTTATTTGCTCCAAAAATTATTTTCCTTCTGTTTTAAGAAACTAGGTATTAATGACATGAAAGCACTCGAGTCACAACTCCTACATACATACTTCAGGACCATTGCAGTTACGAAGTTTTAACGCGTTGACTCCGAAGTATGTGGACCACTTAGGTTAGGTTCTGTAATTTTTTCATATCCTTCTAGTGACTATGCGTACAAAGTGAAGATTTACACCGGCCAGGCAATCGGAGGCAACGTGTTGATAGAGAAAGAAATCTTTTGAAATTTCTTCGAGCGACATTTTACTTCTCTGGCAATTCTGAAACTCTGATAACGGTCAGCTGCTTGCCTGACCAGCTGACGCCGGGCATAACTGGAAAGAATGTGTAAAAATTTGAGAGCGATGAGAACAGGCACAGCAAATGAGAGCCTGCGTCACTACTCGTAATTGGCCTCTATTATGAACAGCCGACCGTGCAAATTACAAGAAAACTTCCCATTATGTGAACACAAAACAATGGAGGAAGGACAAGGAGAATGTAGAGAAGAAATGGACACTGGCGTACATTGGAAATACTTTCTTTGGATCCTTAACACGTTGCCTCAGATTGCCTGACTGGTGTAAATCTTCACTTTGTACGCATAGTCACTAGAAGGATCTGAAAAAATTACAGAACCTAACCTAAGCGGTACACATACGTACCACTTCAGAGTCAACGTGTTAAGGCTCACACAAAATGATTTGAAAGGTAGAGACAGAGATCTTTTAACTTAATAATATTAATTTTGAACAAAAAGGAAACCTCCGCTCACATATCTCAGCAGTAAACTTTCATGACGAGAAAACTGATGTAGATTTTGATCTTTGGGTTTCAGTAACGACTGTTTGATTGTTTCTAGCGACTTTGCCTCTAAGAAAATAAAAGCATCCGATTAAGTCAAGAGCAGTTAATCTACGGGCTCCTTGAAACAATAACGGAAAAAATCATAAACACTGGATGAAAGAAGCATCTTCTTCTTACTGAGTGTAGGTTTCAGAAATTCCAACCGTAAGGACCTGAATTAAGCTACAAACATTCATGCATATCGTACATATATTACCTCTGACATGTCACAGAGCATCCGTCTGATCGCTGGCCATGAATCAAGTGGAACACTTCAGTACATAGCAGAGTTAGCACTAACGTATGAAAAGCGCCGCGGTTTTCAGAAAAAGTAACCATACAAAGCAGCCACAAGAGATCATGCCTTAGCACGCATAAATTTTCTCACCCCGGCCACCAGAAGCCACTTGCCTATTCTGGCTTGATCCATTCAAAAATAGCAGGACACGCCACGGGAAGCCACATTCCCTCCCGTATTATGCAGGAAAACGTCAACTAATCGCCTACCATCACGTCACGACTCCATTCAGAGATTAGAGTCTTGAACAATTACGATGAAGACAAGGCTTCAACTTATTGATGTTTTCTCAACAAGATCATAAGTCCATGACCTTGGGAGTGTGGTGGTGCCACTGGAGTACAAATATTTGCACTAGCGTTCATCACCTCAGAAGCTGCAAGTACGATTCATTTATTCAATATTCTAGGAATCATGACATTTTTTCTGTAGTTTGTTATTTTCACGCGAGTTTCTAATCCAAACTGAAGATATACGTACAAGACAATTACTTTGACCAGTTGGCGCGACCGCTGTCAGTATATAAGATACAGTCCGTATCTTGTATACTGACAAGCTGCTCTTGTTCAGTGACTTCAGGTGAGTTGGAGTCGTGACACCTGCTGACTCAGAAAACTAATTAGAAGTTAAAGCCTGCAGGGCCAAGGGACCAATCACAAGGACTTTCATTTGAAGCAATTATACGCAACCACTATTTACCTGCTGAACACAACGGTCTTCCATGACGTTCTCGTCAGAATAAAGACTTATTTATGAGGCAGTAGGTTCTCAGTGAATTATTTAAAGATGCATAGGTTTAACGTACGAGTATATCACGTTCCTAATACGCACCGTCACTAGTCAATTGCACGCTTTAACTCTCGCTTCTTAACACTTACCATGCCAATAATATGCGTTCCGCACCGACAGTATTTCTACAATAGTTCATACCCAATCAGGTCAAAGAAGCCACCTAAAAGCATTCACGTAACCGCGTCGGATTGCAGGCCCGGTTTTAACTCAGGTATCGGCGAGAGCTCAGAGCGTACACCACACCTCACGACTGTTCCAATGATACTGACTAATGACTCAAGTAGTGAGTAGCCTGGCAGGACTGGCGTAGGTGTACGAGTTGAGGAATGAATGGTGCCCTGGAGTCCAGAGTAGGACTTGGACTCTGAGTTGTTGTGCGACAGGTGAGACTGAAAGAAGTGTTAGTTGTAATGAGGCATTGCACATTTTGAATAATTTGTAAATAGTTAAGTGCGAAATGTTCTCATGCTCAGTAAAAACGTGTGACTGGGCCTCAAATAAAAAAAGAACGCTCATCTCGAGACAAAAAATACTGTCAGGCGACAATACAAGCAGGCTCTTTGCATCTAATTTACTAGTAAAAATTTCATTTACCATTTCTGTTGATAAAAACATCGAAATATCATTATACGGTGCTAATTTTGAACAAATGATCAAAATACACCAAAACTAAACAGCATCAGGTTTAAAAATCGATAAAATTTTATTTATTTTTGCTTTCATTAAGCATGTGCTAGTAAACGTATTTATAAATGTTCGTTTAGAGGGGAAACCGTGTATGAAAAAAATGAGGTCATAAACCTTGTAATAAAAACAAGAAAAGAGCCAATTTGTTTTTGGGTGCTCGAATAAAACATAAACCAAAACTCTTTACTACGCACGTGCAAAAATTACGCAACATTGGAGAAGACCACTACACTTACTGTGAAGAAATTACGCAACATTGGAGAAGACCACTACACTTACTGTGAAGAAATTACGCAACATTGGAGAAGACCACTACACTTACTGTGAAGAAATTACGCAACATTGGAGAAGACCACTACTTACAGTGAAGAAATTACGCACTATTGGAGAAGACCGCTACTTACTGTGAAGAAATTACGCAACATTGGAGAAGACCACTACTTACTGTGAAGAAATTACGCAACATTGGAGAAGACCACTACTTACTGTGAAGGAATTACGCAACATTGGAGAAGACCACTACTTACTGTGAAGAAATTACGCAACATTGGAGAAGACCGCTACTTACTGTGAAGAAATTACGCACTATTGGAGAATACGGTACATCTGTTTCAAATTGGGTAAGAATCGAGAACAGAATTTGACTCAGAAAGATTTTAGTTGCTGGGATGCCGCGTTGTTGGGCAGGAAAAGTGGCAGCTTTTCTCTTGAGAGCTGAACTGCTGTGACCATCCAACGCAGAGGTCTTAAGAGCCCGACCATGACGTGACATGACGTGACATGACGTGACATGACGTGACATGACGTGACATGACGTGACATGACGTGACATGACGTGACATGACGTGACATGACGTGACATGACGTGACATGACATACCATGACGTGATATGACAAAAAATGTAACTCTGAGCTTACAACAAATGTAACTGAATCTATCATTGTTGGTATTATGTTACAATTTAAAAAACTAGGCAAAAAAAATGTACGAGTATCTAATGAATTAAATTATTCGGCTAATGTAACTTTCAGGAAATAGCAGAAAACAACCAAAAAGTTGGTTGAATTTTAGTATAATTGTCCTGAGTTTCATTCTAAGTCACTAGAGAGTATGTGAATAAGTTCTGTTCCATGTAAGTAAATTGCACAGGCTTCGAAAAGACATTCATAACATTTTTTCTCAAAAAGAACGAGTCATGTTTATTGGCGTCATCTAATTTTGTCCATCATAAATATTGCTTAGGTGAAGTCCTTCAGCAAGCAGCCTCAACATTAGTTTTCTTGGGCTTATGTATTTCTAGCAGTGGTATTTTACATGAGCCTAAGACGATAGTATTTGAGGTTGGCACAAAAATTAGGACTTTGCTGAATATCAGAATGATGAGTTGCAGTAGACAGGCGACTACTAAGAATTTCGGTGCTCAAACTCGTAACCAAAGTCTTTGATCTGAGACACCACGCGTCTGTCTGGTATAATTGTGTCGGCAGATGCCTCACAATTGTAACGTTCAACCCCACCATGGATGCTCTACTGCTTTTGTTATGCTTGAATTGGCCTGAGTTTAGAGTTCTCCTGAACGCTCAACAAACTCTCCATAGTCATATTTGGAGAACTTCAAGACGGTCTTGTAGATCAAGTAGAAGTTAAATGGAGTTTCCCACTTTTGCGAGTGTTTTTCTATTGACCCTTTGGCGACCAATTTGTTTTTCTAGTTTCTACACCTAAGCTCACAAAGACCGTCTGTACACTGATGCAATGAAGCACGCTGAGAGCCAGGCAGCCAAAAGAACGACGCTGTAACATGCCGCCGCGTTCAAACCTAGTAGCAACCTCATATTACTCACTGTTTAATTATTAGAACAATTCTCCCAAAGACCATGAAAGACGACCGAATTGTCCTTTTAGTCGCTAAAGGGTTAACATGTCATTGCCCTCAAATATCATCACCATGGTTGTACTAGCCATTTGTTTTGACAACGACTGGGGTCTGCTTACTTTGCAATTCGTATTTATAAGAATATGGCAAACTCAATTTCGATAACCAAAATACTAAATCCATAGAGAGTATGTAATTTGACTTTTCTCAGAAGAGGAGGCTCATAAAGTGGTTGATACTGTCACAGTCCAGTAAAATATTTCTCAAATTCGAAAGAGGAGGCTGAAAATATTCAATTCATTTAATTTGCAATTATTGAATATTTATATTCGAATATTCCAACTAATTTCACATTGTTATTGCCAGAAATTTTGTCCGTCTGTTTCTTGGTAAGTTTGTCATCCTCCAACTATGATAGTAACTAACGTCCCTAAAAAAACGTTTTATTTTAGTATTGCGTCTGTGGATGGATTGAGGCTCCAGTGAGATATAGAATCATTTATTTATAATTCTTGTGAGCGCTACAGGTTGTAACGAGTTTAGAATGTTTATTGGTCACGAATGTAGTGATGCAAACAAGAGTGTGGCCTGGCCTCTTACTTCATCATGTCTCATGAGGCTGGCATAACGAAGAGTGGATCCCAGCAGTCAAAGATGCAAGGCTTCAGCCAGAGACTCCCTGGAACTCTAGCTCAGAAGGGATGAAACTGAGGGGATGAAGCTGAGGGAATGAAGCTGAAGGGATGAAACTGAGGGGATGAAACTGAGGGGATGAAGCTGAGGGGATGAAGCTGAGGGAATGAAGCTGAAGGGATGAAACTGAAGGGAATGAAGCTGAGGGGATGAAGCTAAGGGGATGAAGCTGAGGGGATGAAGCTGAAGTGCTGAACTGAGAGCCAGCGCTGCGGAGTAAGTTGGAGTCGAGGTCCATTTTGGAACCTGACTTCCTTCAGAGTCACTGCAGACTGTCGCTTCCTTCAGACTCATTGAGGCCCCTGGCTTACATCAGACTCATTGAGGCCTCTGGCTTCCTTCAGACTCATTGAGGCCCCTGGCTTACATCAGACTCATTGAGGCCCCTGGCTTCCTTCAGACTCATTGAGGCCCCTGGCTTCCTTCAGACTCATTGAGGCCCCTGGCTTACATCAGACTCATTGAGGCCCCTGACTTCCTTCAGACTCATTGAGGCCCCTGGCTTACACCGGAGTCAGTGAAGACTCCGTAAACTCTGGAGACGGAGTCAGAGACCCTGCACAGCATGATGGCTCCTCTACTCCTCCCCGTAGGAGTCACAGCCTCAGCACCAGCCTCAGCACCAGCCTCAGCACCAGATTCAGCACCAGGCTCAGCACCAGCCTCAGCACCAGCCTCAGCACCAGCCTCAGCACCAGCTTCAGCACCAGCCTCAGCACCAGCTTCAGCACCAGCTTCAGCACCAGCCTCAGCACCAGCCTCAGCACCAGCTTCGTTACAGGAGAGGCAATGAGAGCAAATTAGTTTCGG
The DNA here is from genome assembly GCA_006783055.1 of Trinorchestia longiramus. Classification (NCBI taxonomy): domain Eukaryota; kingdom Metazoa; phylum Arthropoda; class Malacostraca; order Amphipoda; family Talitridae; genus Trinorchestia; species Trinorchestia longiramus. The sequence continues at coordinate 92,939 of VCRD01001761.1, forward strand.
ACAACTCAGAGTTCTGTGATAAATGCCGGCCTCGTCCGCGCGCAAGCTTCACCTCTTGTTCCGTAAATTAAGTCTGGCCTCAGGAATCTCAGCCCGTACCATGGTAATAACTTAAAATAAGCGCTGCATATGTAGGAATTAAAAAGAATGTCACCAGCACAATACAAGCCAGGATACCACTGCTTTTTTTCAAGAGGCTATATGAACTGGTTATTGTTTTCGTAATTACACTTTTTAAATTTCGAGACGAAGAGTCAATGACGCTAGAGAGAATTTATTGAGACGTTCATGCAAGGAAGGATATGACTGCTGCCCAGCGAGGGCTGCTCCAGCTCCCCTCGCTGCGCTTGCATCACCAGCGAAGTGAGGGTATGCACTTGCGATGTTCCTGGACTTAAAATGTGCTGTTATTTTTATGGTCATAACATGTATTTTTTGTTATTATTACAATTACCATTTTTATAATTATGATTATTATTTTGACATTATTGTTATTATTATATTACAATTGCCGTTCAACAATACTATTGTTGTCGTTTCATATTGCTATTATACGTTTTCTACCAGACCAAGAAAGTAGACAGACAATTCCCTGAATGTCTTCAGCACCTCGGGCCTGTGCGACGATTCATTCTACAAAATTAAGTAAATGAAGTCACTAATACCTCTACGTGACAACAAGAAGCAATAATGTCCTCTACTTGAAAACAAGAAGCAATAATGTCCTCTACTTGAAAACAAGAAGCAAGAATGTCCTCTACTTGAAAACAAAAAGCAATAATGTCCTCTACGTGACAACAAGAAGTAAGAATGTCCTCTACGTGACAACAAGGAGCAATAAGAATG
>VCRD01001761.1:99953-110279 GCA_006783055.1 Trinorchestia longiramus
CAGGTACAGTAGGGACATAAGAACAGGTATAGTAGGGACATAAGAACAGAAACAGTAGGGACATAAGAACAGGTACAGTAGGGACATAAGAACAGGTACAGTAGGGACATAAGAACAGGTACAGTAGGGACATAAGAGCAGGTACAGTAGGGACATAAGAACAGGTACAGTAGGGACATAAGAACAGGTACAGTAGGGACATAAGAACAGGTACAGTAGGGAAATGAGGCCAGGTACAGGAAAAACATGACAGCAAATACAACAGAGACATAAGGGCAGGAACAATAGTGACATGAAAGTAGGTACAGCAAGAACAAAAGGATAGGTATAGTAGGAACATAAGAGTACGTACCGTAGGGACATGACTGCAGACACGGTAAGGGTATAGAGTATACAAGGTAATTAATAATTAACGTTACAACTTTTAGGATCCATGACAATTGAAAAACAAATATATACAATTGCAACAAAAAGAAGACAGTAGTTAAATGTGTACTAGTTGGAAATTGACACATTTTATTCGATATTCCCTCCGTCGATAACAAGCTGAAACCGCTTAGAGAATGACCTGTACGAATCACGAATGATTTTTGAGCAATTTTGCCCCATTTCCTTTTGAGTTTGGACTTTGGTTCCTCGAAATTTTGGTGCTGTGTCGTTTAAACCTTATTCTCAAGTATCGGCTAGATGCCGTAATCGTGAGAATTGAGGTCTGGCGATGAAGGACACCATTCTTCCTTCGAAATGAAGTGGGGAACATTGGTTGCTACCTACTCATGTGTTCTCTTAGCTCCATGGTAGAGAGCAGAGTCTTGCTGAAATGAAAAATGAAATGAACAATCATATGAAAGTAATGATGAATATAGCAGCAAAATAAAGGTAATCAAGAATTATATGTAAGGGAACGGTGACATAGCTATAAGAGGTAAATAGAAATTATCTGTAAATGACAAGGAATATAGCAATAAGATATGAACAACAATGACTACGAATGTAGTTGGTCATTGGAGGTCAGATTGCATTGCACATGCACGGTGAATGCGAAGTTATTTCTCAAGCCTTGCTAAGATCAATGGGGAAAATAGTAACGTAGTATTATGTCAAGATCGAGACGCGTCTAACTATTGTGAAACTGTACTGGAGGTATTTTCTAGTTTTCTTCAAGAGCATAACCGATTATAAGAAAGCTCGGTTACAGGAAGACGCTTACTGTTCTTCTGCAGCGGCGACTTAACACACATACCACGTGACACAAACAACTACGTGAGAGCGTCAGCATTTTCTGCATTGAGCTTTGCGAGACTCGAACTCTTAGACTACTGCTCCGGAGTCTGCAATCCTAGCATGCTGTAGTCAGGAGGCTGCTCTGCAACTGAAGGCTGCTCATCATCACTACAACTTAGTCTCTGCAGTACGAAGTCTTCTTATTCTAACTATTAACTACTGCTGGAACAAGTCATTACACTGCCAATAATCCTGATTTACACGAGAAATTTAAAATATCTGTTCAAAAATCACACGATTACGACCGCACTTTTTCAATAATGCTCCTACTACAGCTCATTTCCGGTATTCTCGAGCACCTTCGATCCAACCGCAACTCCATCAATCATCAGGAGCTTCAAATTCTCCTCTGAATTTTTTCAAATAAGGAACTTCCAGTGGGTTGCACTCATACAATATCTGCAGAAATGATCGGTTTGGGCGCTGGTTTAACGGCTTCCTGTTAGTCGAGCCAGCGTCGGAAGTACTGAACTCTCCACGTATGCACGCAGTCTGAACCGTCCCTAAAACGGAACAGGAGTGTTAGACTACCCTTGCGTTTATAGCTGTAGTAATTCTACAATAACGTCAAATTTTAAACAAGAGTTGCTTTAAAAATTTTTTGAAGCAAGTGTTCCTGAAAAATTCAAACAAGTGACCGTTCCCTACGGATCGTTTCCAATCAATTAAGTGACGGATTGTAGCTAAGTATAAAATTGACATATCGTACGTTACGATTTTGAAAACGGTGCAGGAAATCATTAAGAAGGACTCATCGGAATTATACATTTTCTTTGGTCATGTTTGTAAGCTCACAGTAAAATGCTGGCGCTTGTACTTGACAGACGCGTTAAATAGCAAAGAGGGGGCTGGAAATGAAGTACTGGGAGCACTTCCCTCTGAGCCAACTTGCTTAAGCTTGGTTTCTCTCACGGCCTGCGGGGAAATTCGTTACAAAACAAACGTCACCTGCGGAGCAACAGAGCGTGGAGATTGCAGTACCAAAATGTGGTGCGTGAGAAGACTACACCTGCAAGAGGTGAACGTCAGGAGCGTCATTAAAGACTTCTTCGTGAGCAGCACTGGTCAGCAGTCACGTTTTTGGGCTCCCGACAAAGGCTGGGCATTGCACAGGCACTGGACAAGTTGACCGCACCAGATGAAAGAAGTTATTGATGCTCATAGCCAGTGGATGAAGTCCTAGACTTGCAGTATTAGGGTCGGCGAGGAAATTGTACTCGCATAAACATGAAGTTCTACTCGCGACGCTATGTCGCTCGCATCAATTCAGCTGGAAGACGCTACATAACATAGCGACAACCATACTGATCGCATTATTGTTCTATTTTCTGCCACTGATTTACTGGTCTCGTTAAATCGAATTTCAACTAAATTTTATTAGTTCTATTTTTCTCAGAGTCTTTTTTTTACGGTATTGTCTTTGATGCTTTATTTAGTATTCCAATTGTCAATTTTGTTTCCTCTGAACTATAAGAACAGAGATCGGGATCTTTCAAACGCAAAACTTATTTGATAATGAAATGTTTGGAAATCAATAGAAGTCCTTATGTCTCAATCGGAACCACTTGTTTTGTCTTACTGGCAAGCTTATTTCTTGGGTGACGAGACAGCTTCCTCTACGATGGGACAGTCTCCACTACGACAAGACAAGGACTATTAAGTCCAGTCTGCCGAAAGTATGACACGGAAGTACGCTGGGCTCAAGTCTAGAGCTAAAATTCGTTGTTAATGTTTCCAGCACCACTGACTCACGCTTCAATTCCTCATTTTGAAACCTCATGTAATGTGAGCCGCTAACAGTGGTAACTCTTATTATTTCTTATGAATTGAACCTTGTATTACTTTGTTCAAATGAAGGTACATTTTCCATAACATTGAATAATGCGAAAAATGGAATATTGTATCTACATAAAAGACTTCGAAAATAAAAAGGGCATGACGACCGCGACCTAGACGGGCATTCGTCTCAGTCCATCAAGGCGTCCAATTCAACAGACCCTCACGAAATTCGAATATTTTCGCCCAAAATTCAGAGCTGTAGCCAGAAAAATGAACTGGATTAATTTTCCACGGTTCCATCTGCTGCCAAGTTGATGTTCCACAAATGTGCGAGTTTTGGTTCACGTGTGGTACATTTGTTCGTACATGAACAATATTTGAAAACTGTAGAGCACGTTAGTGTGTAAAGAGAGCTTGTGAGCTCCAATAAAAATAAGGTAAATGTCTATAATTTTTTGAAACCGACGTAAGTTTGCTGAAATAAAAAGTCGATTTAAGATATCTGTTTGAATTCTAACTCCCTTTTTCTTCAAAATCTTGGAGAGTTGAAGTAAACAATGGAATAGATCGTTAGAAAATATCGTAAGAAATTCAAGTGCAATATTTTTCCTGAAGAAATAATTGTTTCAAATACGCTTTCTTGAAAATGAGGCACAGTTACATTGATAATAAAACATGATGTACTGTATTGCAGAAACATTGACTTTGATTCATGCGTTTAAACATGATAATCGTATTTCGTTGTGTAGGTAACTGACAACGGAATCGACTAGAATTATAGCCTAGTCTCGGTGTAACAGCTCACATCTTCAGAATGGAAGAAGGGAACTTTTCTACTTCTACGATCAATATTTGCACCCGTTCTGCTACGCTGGTATTTGTTACTGTTCAGTTCTCAGAACTGTTCAACTTAGTAAGCTCCGTAACTTTGTTTCTTTCAGTTCATGAATCTTGATTATTTTCTGACTCATATTGAACAAACCTATGCCGTAGCGCTACTGATAACTTCTAATTGCTTAGCATTTTACGCTGAAAGTGGATCAGCAAAAACATATAGGTCAAGTTTGCTATTTTGGATCATAATTCGATTACGGTATCTATAAAAAAATTCGCATCAATCATTAAGGAATAAACCTGCCTGTAATAAGACATGTAGCATGAAACGCTAATTATATTACATATAGTGGAGATTCGCCGAGTAAAATTGATTTTTAGGCGCGATTAACAGGAAAATAATCTGACAGCGAGCTGTGCAACGTCATCCTAGCACGCGTTGCCCGCTGCTGCTCAGAAAAGAGACTTGAGAGACTGGACAGACGAGGCCTTAGTGCTGGGCAGCAGTAGGAGGCAATGAGCGTGGTGTGGTCAAATGCAAGGAAATTGGTCATTAAAGTAAATGTTTAAGTGCAATATAGTGTAATATAGTATAATGTAAAATATAGTATAATGTACAATATACTGCAATAGAGTATAATAAAAGTCTTTTTCCAACTCTCCCTACCGTGTATTCTTTACCTCCTCTATACCTACACCTGTCCTCTCCTCTGCTGCTCCAATACAGCCCCGCAGTTCTCCTCATCCCCATCATATACCCCTTAAACCTAACACCTGTTCCCCTTATATGGTCTCACAATACAGCTCCCAAACACCCCCTCCACACACACACTCCTTCTTCGTCCTCTTTCTTCCCTTCGCTCTTCTTCCCCTTCTCTAAATCTACCCTGACTGTGCCCTTATAGCACCTGGGTGGTCTAGGGCAATAGAGTCAGCGCTGTCAGTGATGCTTTCAGCAGTGCTGTCAGTGCTGCTGTCAGTGCTACTGTCAGTGCTGCTGTCAGTGCTGCTGTCAGTGCTGCTGAACGAGACCAGCTCTCTCTGCTGGGCGTAGCGTGTTCAGCGTCAGTGTACAACTACTATGAGTTCCTCTCAATAAAACTCCACCGTAACTTTCAGTGTAGTTGACCTAACTACATTACTACAATTTAGCTCAGTGCAACCAAATAGTACGATTCATATATAGCTTCTCTACAGCGCCACAAAACTTCATTGTAACCCCAAATAACTTCATTTTAACTTTTCAAAATCTGTATAACAATTTACCATAAACACCAACACACCTACAACAATGAACAAAAACAACCAAAAACCGTAATGTTGTATAATGTCGTGATAAAACAATTGTAATAAAACAATTCGATGGTCTTGTTCTAATTTCACTGTGAACCACATCATACTCAAGAATGAATTTCATTGCATTTGAAGTCTAATGTCAAAAACGTTTTAGTAAAACGTTCAAAACAGACCGGTGTTGGTAGAAAACTATTACTTCGCTAAAAAACTACTCCAAATAGATGGGTAGACCGTCATATTCATAAATCGGAACTATCTCCCAAATAGGGAAATCTTTCTGGCTCGTTGTTCATATGTTCTGCTATATAAACTCCTTAATGATACATAATACATTGGATGAATTTGATATGGGATGCCTTAATTAAAATTACTAACAATCTCACATTCGCGTTTTTTTTAATCAAGAATTATCAGAAACTGAGGACCTGATTGTATTTAGAAAAATAAAACCTGAGATTATTTTACAAAGTACATATAGAATCGCCATCATCCTATACTTATATATTTTTAATGATATGATAGTCTTAGGAAGTAAGTTAAATAATGCTGAACATTTCATAAAAAATAGTTAAAACTCCAAACAAACAAATGAGATACAGACTGTCAAGCTCAACAAAAATAATTTATCCTCATGAAGTCATCCTTTATGACTTCTCAAACTATTTAGTACATGTTTTCTCTCGACGGTAATTTCTCATTGTTGTTTACTGACGAGGTGGTAGTCTTGCTGAGCTCATTAGTGTTTTTACAGCATTTGTAGCACAGAAGTTAGAGAGGCGCTTCTATTACATGATCAGTGTCACGAGAGAACTAAAAAGCTTCTTTTGTGTAGATCATTTCTCAAACTGGCTATATCCTCATGTAGAGAGGGAAATGCCACGTTAAGCCACACCACAGCCAGCTTCGACTGGCTTAACTAGTGTTAATGTAACTAGTGCCACTCACATTAATATAACATAGTCCGCTAATTTTTGATGTATAACCTTACTGAGTAAGCTGTTTTAGAACCACCTTAGAAGTATCAATTGATTGAACTTCGCAATGAGGAAGCAGTCAAACTGCTCATGTTTGTTAATTAAGCTGTTGAAATCTTCGAAGGAGGTGCAGCGATTTTTTAGGAAAGAAAAAGAGAAAAAACTTTATTCCAATCAAGTACACATTATATAAATATTAGGTATTCAAGTCCTAATGCTAACAGCTTATGAGTAATGACTACTGTCCCAGTGACTGATGCTGTCCTCTGTGCTGCAACTTGAAGTGAAGGCTCGTAGGGGAACTACAATGAGCTTGATAGAGGTAGTTAGCCCTAATGTCCTACACCGCAGCAGTCAGGACGTGCATCTCGTCAAACGATGATCAGGCAGGAACCGACCAATGCGGCTTTGAGACTTGACCTAAGGGATTTTAGTAGCTTTCATTGTATCGGAATAAAACTCATTACAAGCATATGTTTCTATCTCTGCCTCAACATGCATGCGACAGATCAATAAAAAATGTTTCAAATATTATTTAAATATCATCCTATTGATTACTGAAGAGGAGCGAGGGTAGTGAACGCCCCCAATTAAGAACTGAAACAGTGTACATCATTTTACCTAAAACATGCATATATGTAGGTTACTGTTAGTTGTTATAACAGTATTCTACAAATTTAAATGCGATACAATTCATATTAATCACACTAAGGCATTGAAAACTGTTTCAAAAGAGTTTCGCCACTCAGTTGCATATTTTCTTCTTAGGCTGCTCTTGAGTAAAAAACGTTATTTGGATCCCTCAAATAGAAATAGGGCTGAAGTCGTTTTTTATTTAGTTGACTCTTTTTGATTAAATTATGATTGACCTGATAATTCCTCAATGATTCAAAGTAAAAGCTATCACCAATCAATCAAACATTGATTTTTAATTGTCAAATTTAGTTTTGGGCTAAGGCCAGCAGAGCTTCTTTTGCAGGCCCAACTCTGAAATTGAAATAAATTTTCTATCTCTCTTCCTTGATCAGAGACACCTTGGCATGAAATAAATCCACAACTTTAAGTTTATATTATAACCGTTTTATTAACTTTGCATTTTAATTAACTAAATCTAAATGTTAAAACATGTCTGGTAATAGTTATTAGCTCTGATTCTCATTCCATCAAGAACTATTAGTGTTTCGCAGACATAGAGAAACCCATCACTTTCTCAACCAAAGCTGGGATTTCCTCAACAGTCTTGTTCACATGTTGAGGGTTGGAGTGGATTTCCAAAATGAAAATATTAATTTTCAGCACTCGTTGATCAAAACATACTCCTAGATAAACCTCACACGCACGACACATGTTCGAAAACAATAGATGTGTAGAGGCGCTTAAATGTCGCGAAGGCACTGAATCTTTCTAAATTGAGAATACACTTAAACGGAAATTCCAGTCATTTGCAGAATCAACTGATTTCAAGTGCTGATCGACTTTTTCAAACCTAGGTTATTAACCACTAAAATAACCACACAAATAACAGATACTAGCTACTATCTGTTGATACGGACGGGCTACAAAATGTCCCTTTCATTCATAATTTTTATCTACATTTGAATAACTTTGAGAGGACATAAAAACACAGAATAAAAGTCGTGGTTGTTTCAAGAAAACCAAACTGTAATACTTTAAAGAGTCTACATCACGACTATGTGCGCAAATATAGTCGTGGTAATCAATACAATAAAAAACTCAGCCCCCAGTTCACGCAGTTGCACTCCAGTTCAACTCAGAACCAAACAGCAAATGGATCTATAAATCTTCAAAAGAAGAAATTAAAATCCAAATCAAGACAAACAAAAGCAAGTTCACAATCTCGGCGTGTTTATTATTAAGCACCTCAATGAAAAATTATTCAATCATGCAGCTGGGGACCTCATCCATCAAATTATTTCCAATGTGTTAGGAAAGCCAATTCATATCCACAATGGAAGGGAAAACGCTTGAGCCCACAACAACATGGCTCATAAATAGAATTCTAGTAACAATTCATCGAAAAAGCGATCACTAAAGTGTTCCCGCCAATTTAAATGTTGAAAATCGCAATAAAGCCACCTCGTCCATATGATTGGAAAAGTTGCCAATATTAAAACGTCTTCAACCTTGTCTGAAGCCATAAGTAGCGAACATCACTCGTACTACAGCAAACCTACAAACTTTAACGCAAAATGCTCATAACAACTGTACAAATGCACTCTCTCAAGTCAATGCCCAAATATGAATGGCATCAAAATTAAACATAGCAATAAACGGATCTTCAGTAATAAATAGGATGACATACGAGTGATGATGATAGCTGAAGAGATTGACATTTTTCCGTCGCTGAAACATGGTTTGATGTAAGAATCCAAAGGTTGTATTTTAAAGTTGCAATTTACTTATAGTACTGCTATGACGGTATAAAAAACAGATATAGTAGATAATGCATTTTTCTTAAAATGTATTTACTCAATTCCTCAAATTTTAATAAAAGAAGTGTACAAGAGCGTAGAAATGTTGACGTGTAGGAATAATAAACGTAAATATTTTGTTATCGATAACCTTTGTAGGTATCCATCGGCATCCCAACATTTAAGTTTAGTCACTTCAAAATGCATTTAGAATGATTTCAGAAAATAAAAAGGTGCTACACTGTCTATAATTTTAACGTAGAGCTAATTAATATATGTATTTAGCTAGCCAAAACGTTGTGCGGAATAAACCTATCGCAAATGGTCCAAAAACCAACTGGCAGTACTAAAACTCCCGGAACTCTTCTAGAGCTAGTGATCTCAAAAAATACAGATCTGGTAATCACAATCACATCATAGAATCACGTCAGCTCATTCAGAGACATCAGCCAAAATAATTCCCGTGTCCTACAACAGACGAACACCGCTGAGAGAAACGAATATATTTCCAGGTGTTTAACGTATGAATGGCCCGCTCCCGTACTCGTACTTTTCAGTGATGTAAACTTGAAACTCCAATTAATGATTAAATGACTAATGCACTGCAATGCTAGAATTGAAGTTGTCTAACTTTACAGTTTCCAAACAGCTCGGTTTAAGTAGAACGGGATGAATAAATGGAGAATATTCTGTATGAAAATTTATTCGGTACGTAGCCTCGAGCGCAGTGTCGTACAGCACGTGGGACTATCGTGGTCCATCCGATTTGATCCCTGCCACTTCTGAGGGTACAGTTACAGTACAGTTCTGAGTAAACAGGAATTAAGGTACAGTTCTGAGTGTACAGTTTTGAGTATACAGGTATTAAGGTACAGTTCTGAGTGTACAGTTCTGAGTATACAGGTATTAAGGTACAGTTCTGAGTGTACAGTTCTGAGTATACAGGTATTAAGGTACAGTTCTGAGTATACAGGTATTAAGGTACAGTTCTGAGCGTACAGTTCTGAGTATACAGGTATTAAGGTACAGTTCTGAGTGTACATGTATGAAGGTATGGTTCTGAATGTACATGTGTGAAGGTACGGTTCTGAGTGTACGGGTATGAAGGTACAGTTCTGAGAGTACAGTTCTGAGTGTACAGGTATGAAGGTACAGTTCTGAGTGTACAGGTATGAAGATACAGCTCTGAGAGTACAGTTCTGAGTGTACAGCTCTGAGAGTGCAGTACTTATAAAACGCATGTGAGAAATTTTAACTTCATCAATATTAACATGAGTTCTTCTTACAGACATAGGCCTAAGAAAAATATCTTTAATCTTAGTTGGATCATTGCCTTTAAATTATTGTTGAGCACTGTTTTTATTTTACATAATTGCAATTAGTAGATACGACATGACAAGTTAATAAACTGAGGTAATTCGATTGCTTTACAATTACAATGAATTTAAATAAGTCAAGAAAATTACTTACACATATGTTTGAATTAGTTTCAATGTTCTGGAAACTATTTCATATATCATACACGATCTTAGCAGGAGGTCTAAGGGCACAGTTACCCTCACATGAGAGGGCTGGTAACATGAGGGTACACGTCAAAAGTTACCCTCACATGAGAGGGCTAGTAACATGAGGGTACATGCTGACAGTTACCCTCACATGAGAGGGCTAGTAACATGAGGGTACATGCTAACAGTTACCCTCACATGAGAGGGCTGGTAACATGAGGG
>VCRD01001762.1:2717-13763 GCA_006783055.1 Trinorchestia longiramus
TCTCTACATGCTGCCCAATAAAGGAAACAATCACCCCACGATTGCAGTGTGCTCTACGCTTCGTGAACTGGATCCTTCTATTACGGGCGAGTGTACAGTTACGGGCTCATAATTTCCTCAAAGACGACCGTAATCGAGCTATTGACGGTCCATTACGCTCGCTATTGGGGCCTCCTCTGCCTGACTTGTTCTCGTGTTTGTGTGGCCGAAGCCTTACAGAACAGCGGCAACCGCATCACCCAAACTCACACTTGACAACCGTGAACACGTCGCCCACGGCACAACCAGCCCACGCAACCCCACCAACCAAAATTGTACATCAATTTAAAATGCATTTCTAAAGTCGACCAAGACGTATTTTCCAGCGTGGCGAAGACTACACTCAACCGTGTTATTTTTACCGCTATTATTTTCATAATTCACGATTTGTGATACTTCTTCAGAGAATTTCTTTATTATTTTCAGTATGGCCACCAATAACACAATCAGTAACGACAACACCAGCAGCAACACCAGCAGCAACACCAGCAGCAACACCAGCAGCAACACCAGCAGCAACACCAGCAACAACACCAGCAGCAACACCAGCAACAACACCAGCAACAACACCAACAACAACACCAGCAACAACACCAGCAACAACACCAGCAACTTCATATTTATATTCATGGCAAGCGTCTCGAAAATTCATAAAAAGAGATTTCTAAATTCACAACCAGTTAATTTCAATCAAGAAATCAGAACTCAATGAACACCTAACCACAACTTCGACAAGGATGTAGCGGTTCCTCAAAACTGATCTCCTATTGATAAGCAACTCAAGGTCAGCCTGAAAGCTTTATTCTCGAAACCCAAAGCATCATTTGCATGCTTTGTTAACTTTAATTTGATCATATGATCATCTCCTCAAGTATTCATATCATCTGGAGGCCCCAAACTGACTGATTTTGGGATTAACTATATCATTGAGTGTTGCTTTCTCCGTGGTAACACAAACAACAAACAAAATATTAATTGAAAAATGTAGAAATCGAAGCAAAATTCAAGTCTACACAGTGTCAGACGAGATTTTTTACACCGTGTGAGGGACTACGTGGATCTACTCAAAAAAGCTCAACTGCTTTTCATAAAATAAATACGAACATGTGGACTGGGAAATCTCTTACTCGATGCGCTTACATATCTAATAGTATACTTGTACACTGACTAAACTTTCTAGTTTATCTGGCAGTATTTATGTGTTACATGCATCGGAGGAAAGAATATTTAATGCGACATTAAAGAAATTCACCCCCACCGTACTCGAAATTTTGTGACCTACACAGACAACGAAACTATTTTTCTAACAAAATTAGCTCAGATAACTTAATGAAATCGATAAAAATAAGGTTCTTTCGATGACCAGTTGGCCTTTATATGAGAGGCCAAAAAAATATGCAAGTTAGAATATAAATTCTAATACAAACCCAAACCCTATTGAATTGGACAGTATTGCAAAAAGAAACATAAAAAAGAGATTATTGGTTTACTTTCACTGTTTGATGTAGGTCAATGATACGTAGATTTTTATAGATATAAAGAGTCTGAAGAAAGAAAACAAAGGTTCGAGAAGAAGCGAGTGTATCTGTCTAAGAATGAAACAAGTTTTCAGGAACAAGATAGGGGTCCTGCCTGCGTTTGAAAAGGTCATCCTTTATGAAATCTTAATTGAGTAACGAGAGCAGCTCTCTCTATTGACGAGGGAGGTGATTTACTACATTACTACATGCCATCACTGCTTACTTGTCCTAGTAACGTGTCATCGATGGAGAATTTCACCATTCCTGCTTTTGGTTTTCTGGTTGATGACGTCACGCCACTCCCAGCATGTGAGAACATAAACCAAAATCCATACAGGCATTGGATTCATCAGTTCGAAACAGACACTGAAAATTACAACATCTGTGCTGATCTCACTCCCAGATATTTTCTGTGGTTTATTATAATTAAATTGTCGTAAAATTTGGTTATTAAAATTCCTGTAAGAATCCAATTTCGTACAATTCATATGCCTTCATGGTCGTAAAATTCATAAACCTTCATAGACCCACAGAGCAGCGTTAATTCACATACAGCTTCAATAAATTGTGTGAGTTTCTTTATTCATTGTTGTTTTGAACGCGTCAAATTTTTCACAATTTTTAGTGCATAAGCGACACAAATAACAGTTTCCCATTCTACTGAACAGAAACACATCATATTTCTTAATCATTAAGTCACAGAAAATAAAATGAGAGAAAACTCTTCAATCATATTGTTTATTCAGTAAAAATAAATGTAGGTATTATCATTCCCTGCATTTTATTTTTCTGAACATTTCAACCAATACATTCTAAATAAATAACAAACCTCTAATACAAACCATGAACAATTTGTTCAATACAAAGTTTCGTTAACACAAATTCGTTCAGTAAAGAACTTGAGAAAACTTGGAAAAATCTTCATTCATTTGAACAAATATCAAATCTTAAATATCACACTAAATTAAAATACATCTATCTTGAATTACGATGTTGCTTTTATTACCTTGCACTACAAAGACGTAGTGATAATTAGGTAATTATACATGAAACATTCCTTGGTCTACATATATCACCATTCCCTTAACCCTGACAAAATTAAAAAACATTTCTTAAATAAAAGTTATGCAAATGAAAAATTGAAACTTTGCAAGTGAGCATAACTGAAGTGACGTAAAATACAGAATGGCAACACAAAAATCATATTCAGTGGCTGTGTAATATTGGGACAATTCAGTGGTCGTTACAATTTAAAGGCGGAGGGATTTCCAATATTTCATATTCCATAAGTGAGTCCAAGATTAAATATTCCAAGACAGAAGGAACAGAAACATCACCAATAGAGTCCACTGAAGCAGCCTGGTGCGTACAGAGCTATTCAAACTAATGCAGTCAGATGAAAGCATGCCTTTTGTAGAACACATGTTATAATAAATGGGGGTTTTACTTACCAGTTCTCTCGTCTTACTATTAACAGATGTCAGGAATTAGTCACTCCCTCTGGTCGGAAACAGTTGGTGCACAGCCGAGAAAATCAACTAGCACTAAGGTTCCGCAAAACAGTCGGGAAATTAATTCTTTATCTTTGTTTTCCGTATATTTTTAAACTATATTGTATAATGTTGAAAGTACCAGTTAAATTTTACACTCTTTCCCCTCTTCATCAATTGTTTCCGACCAAAGAAAGAATTTAAGTATCTAATATAACATGTCCAATGGGCTCACACAACGTGGCTTAAAAATAACGCACGTCAGCAATAACTAGTCTGTCTCTTACACAATGCTACAATTAATACATGTCAGCAATAACTAGTCTGTCTCTTACACAATGCTACAATTAATACATGTCAGCAATAACTAGTCTGTCTCTTACACAATGCTACAATTAATACATGTCAGCAATAACTAGTCTGTCTCTTACACAATACTGCAATTAATACATGTCAGCAATAACTAGTCTGACTCTTACACAATACTGCAATTAATACATGTCAGCAATAACTAGTCTGTCTCTTACATAATACTACAAGTAGAATAAACTCACGGAATTTGGTGCGCTGGGGCGCCTCACAAGGTGTTTGTTTTCATACTCCACCGTGGCGGCCGTGCTGTGCGTGGCCGTGCTGTGCGTGGCCGTGCTGTGCGTGGCCGTGCTGTCCGTGGCCGTGCTGTGAGTAGCCGTGCTGCACTGATTTGTCAATCACTTCTCCAGATTAGTTCAACTTTCAAACAACGTCCTCTATCAGTATACCTTCCCTAACTTAGATCATGTTATAAGTTTGGTTTCAGCAGCTTTTAAAACTTGACAGCACTCCAATATTTCGAGAACTCCAGAATGGAAAAGTTTTGACGTCGCACTTCTTTTCTTTACAATTTTCTTCTAGATCTCAATTTGAAGCTAGCGTTGTATCCAATGTTTTGCGCTGTATTTGAAGTTCAAAATAAACTCCAAGTACGAACAAGTCGAAACACCAATAACAGTTTTACAACACTTCACTTCTCTGATTTCACTCAGCTCTTCGACAACATTTACAAGTAGTTCCAGAAATTTGATCTTGATTTCTTTGTTAAACTGGCAATTGTTCACTTAATAAAATCTACATCTGCTCACATCTGCAGCACCCGGCAGATTGCGTATCTATTTATCTGCAAACATGGTCAAACTTTACATTTCTGATTTTACAGTTAAGATAAAGTCCCGCAAATCATTTCTAACTCAACCACTGTAGAAACTCTGAAAGGAAGATAAATTCTTTCATTATCAAATGCAATAACTATCTTTTTGCAAGTGTATTTCAGTCCCACTTGTTCCTTCAACCGAAATGTGAATCGTTTCATACTATAGGAGCTCACTAATGCAGTGCATGGAAATATCATGAAGTTTACGAAAAACAAATACAGGAAGACAACATAACTTCCTTTTTTAAAAGGAACTGCTTTTGAAAAAAAGGAAGTTGTTACCACATCCTGTACAAGCGAATGGTCACAAAACCATGATTTCACCCACTGAAAATAGTGATTGACCGTATCACCGATACCGTTTGACGCACGTAACTAATGCATAGGGTGAAGGTTAAACTAGGAATATAATAATAACTAGACAGTTCTCGCGAAAGTTCCGCGGTTTAGATTTTACTAATTTGAAATTATTATAATGACGAATGTATTAAATATTTTCGACGAATTATTCTGCTTTAAGGGTGTCTAATTTACATCCATTAATATATATATATGTATATATATACAATACTTCCATTCTGTATCTTTCTACCGATAACATGGCCTACATAGTACCCGTGGAAATTACACGGCTTAAAAGTGATCAAATTAAGGATCTATGCAATAAAATACATTTTTCAGTTTTACCCGGGGTACTATCAGAACCTAAATCTTTTTCATGAATATATACATGACTTCCATTCTGTATCTTATCTGCCGAAAACATGGTCATGTAAGAGCAGAAAACTAATAACGGAAAAAATTGAGTATTTTCTAGTAATTCGGTGCCTTTGGTAACCATAATGCAATGCTTATAATACATATTTACCCGTTCTGATTTAAATTTAATAACTCTTCTTCTGTAATAGATAGGAAGTAATGGGATGGACACACACAGATAGAGAGATGGAGATACATTGTCTATTATACAGGGTGTCTATAAAGTCTCTTATAAAAGTCTCTCATAGTCTCAACAGCATCTCTTTCGCAAACAGGATCCCTGATACACGCAAATGCAAAATGTGATTAAACACTTTATTAAACACTAAATAGAATAGAACAAATTTGAATAAATATCTTATCAATTGCACATAAAATAAATTTTTGAAATGGTAAAGAGACTTTATGGACACCCCGTATATTCAGATAATTAATGCATAGTTAAATTTCCCATCCTCCACTAATGTCATCATGCCAGTTAGTGCAACTGAAATTGGCAATGTTTCATTCCACTACAAGCAAGAAAGACACGATTCCCAAGAGACGTGAAGTCTGAAGCAAAGCCTAGACTTACTATCTGTAAAAACGATCAGTAGTGGACGCTAAAAATACGTTGGCAGAAGGAGATGTTGTACTGATCTTGTGTTTTTGCTAACGCTACAACAAAAGGTTGCGTTCTCTAAAATGCCGTTTAATTAAAGCCTTTGAAAGTCGTTTTCTTTCCGTGCAAAATAACATGACTTTCTTCGCAGCGTAAGAGAATGTTTTTTTGAACCACATTTTTCTTGCAAAGCAAGAAAATAATCAAGAAGATCTTGAAAAGGAATTATGATAACCTTTATTTTAAACGTTTAAACATTCGAATTAAACGTTCCTGGTCTCTACCAACGAAGAATTTAAAAGAAACGAAGGAAAATAATAGCTTCTTTGCAAATTCCTGTGTAAAAGTAATAAAAGCCTTTTACAGATGATTTGACTCATTCTAAAGATTTTAAAAAACCCTATTGAATGAAGACTTTTGTTACATAAATACTTCTCTTGAGAGCTTATTGTTTATGTATAAAGTAATTAGAACACTAAGGCTTTATCAATTACGATCAACTCCTTTAATGAAAATAATGATACTAATAATTAGAAGATGATTTGTATAATTTACATCCATTATCCAATCTACAACATTGTTTAGAAACTCAAGAATTGATAGGAAATATATATTTCGAGTGCAGGGTATGTATCATACTTTAGAATGTCTCATTCTTCGTCGATGGTTCACTTAAATATGAATGACTACATTCATAAATATTGAAGAAACGAACTCTTCTGATTCAGTAAAATAGTAGTTCAATAATGGTCCCATAAATGAATTATTCATCGTAGTTTTCTTGCAATAAAATATAGTATTTTATGACCTGACTAGAACAGTCCACTTACATACGGTGTTTTATGATTCTACTTTCTATTAAGAAATCTTCACATCTAAAACAAAACCTTAGAACAATTCTATTATTATTTCAAAAAAGTTATTCCATTGAAGTGTATAAATTTGATCTGTGCTTCACACTGTACATTTTTCATGAAAACTGAACGTAGTGGAAATAAGTCGTGAATAAATTTCATAACTATCTACCACAAGGTTTATTGTTTCTAACATTATTTACGATGAAAAATACAATGAATAATGCGCTGGAATACGAACGCTCTTCCGTACAGCAATAATTATTCAAACTATGCCAAGAGACTGAAATTAGATAATATACTCGTACATGGGATAAAAATTTCTTCTCACGAGCATACATTCGAGTATTAATATCAATGAGCTTGTATCCTAGATACTCAAAATACTGCCAGTTGTGCCCTGAAGCTGATCAGTCGTTTACCTCAATGAGCTTGTATCCTAGATACTCAAAATACTGCCAGTTGTGCCCTGAAGCTGATCAGTCGTTTACCTCAATGAGCTTGTATCCTAGATACTCAAAATACTGCCAGTTGTGCCCTGAAGCTGATCAGTCGTTTACCTCAATGAGCTTGTGTCCTAGATACTCAAAATGCAGCCAATGATATTCTTTCGCTGATCAGATCAATAGTACGAGAATCTGTAAATATATAAGAACTTTTTCCAATCAGGGTCACCTAGAATATGGACTAGATTCTATCGCTAACTTAAATTCTCTAATAGAAAGTTTGTATACCTGAGCCTAATTTTTTAGTCAAAACTTGAAAAGCATTTGAAATCCTCCACGTGCCTGTAACCGATAAAGATCAAAGTCAAATTCTCACGTGCGCCTGTATCGGTAGCATGCAGCGACTGGGTGCCATCACATGAATGTAGCCGCATGATGTTCAATAGAAGAACACTTGACGGTAATAAATGGTCTCTGCACACTTCACACCGTCTCGTAGCACCATTAACATTTGCATGAGAGAGCAAGGCACAATACCTGAACACCGAACCGCCATTGAATCACTTCTGCGGCTCAGGCCGTAAAAGTAAGCGGTGAATTCCTCTTGCAGTAGTCAGTAGACCTACGAATAAAGGCTTGATCTCACTTGCAATACAGCCAATATGTGCAGTAAGAGCTTCAGTTACATGCCGAGGCTTGACAGTCTCTTGTAGTATTATTTCATGATTGATAGCACAAAACATTGTTACTTTTTATCGCGTAATTTCTTCAATATAATCCGGTAAGATTCAATTGGAATTCCTTTCGCTGATTTTTCATCGACACTACGAAGTGCATTGTGTTTTTGGATTGAAATGTTTCACTCCAGTCATATTAGAATAGATGAAACCCTTGTTTCAAAAAACGAAGTTACAATTGTATGTAAACAATGGGTAGTAAGTAGAAACATGCGTCTTGATTTCACATGGAAACGTTTCAACGTTCTAAAGACTAGGAAGCATTTCGATTCTTTTTTATATCACTTCGTTTCTCAAAATCTTTCCCCTTTGGGAAAAATTAGGCCTACTGTATATTAAATCCTCCCACAACTGTTATTTCATCCCAATGAACAGAAAAAGATACAAATAAAGTGCTAGCCATGTAGCATCACATTTGGTTTTGAAGTTTAGTGAAGAACTTAACCTAACCTGAGAGCTGACACAATTTAACCTCATTTCTATATTCTCTGCACAGTCGGAGTCGGAGGCATGGAGTCGGAGGCGTCGAGTCGGAGGCGTCGAGTCGGAGGCGTCGAGTCCTAGTCGTGGAGTCCTAGCCGTGGAGTCCTGGCCGTGGAGCCCTAGCAGTGGAGTCCTAGTCGTGGAGTCATAGTCGTGGAGTCCTAGCCGTGGAGTCCTAGCCGTATAGCTCAAAGACAGACTGCGTTTGCACCTCCACATTTGAAGTGAGATGCAAGACGACATATGAGGGTTCGTGCGATGTAGGAATACATGCAACTTTTCTTGCACAAAATTTAGGTCAAGGAAAACATTGCGCATTACTGAAGCCTGGAACGTGGAGTAGCAGACGATTCTTCAACCAAAGAGCCAGATGAGAGGCTTAAAATCTACCAACAATAATAGATTAACTCAGGTAAAATGAGTTATTTCTATGCCATTTCCATAAATATTACTAAAATTTGTTTTCCGTTTTAGGAGATTTTATGCCACTGCTATGAATTTTTTAAGGCATTGCCAGCTTCAAAATAGACTTTACACCACCATTTTCATAAATGTTACGAAATATCCTATGTGTTGTCTCATTTTGGGAAATAGATTTAATACCCCTTTCTTAAATATTCCCGGGCATTCTATGTCTAGTAATTGCATCGTTTACCAGACATTTTATACCTCGTTTTAAATCATGACTTTATATCTAAGAACATCTAAATAATATCATCCTTCTTCATTTTCCTTCGCTTTATTATCATTAATTATAATACTTTTTCTGCTTCCCAGGAGCTTGTAAGAAACACCTGACGCAGATGACCAAGAAATACAGTATACTATGAAAGCATTCTTCCACAAACGAAATAAAATTCGTTTACCTCTTACTAACATCAGCAGAACTATTATAATTGACACTCCATCTCTTACTACCAACTTCTCTGTCGTAATATAATCCGCGTTTTCTGAAAAAACTGGACGGAACTAGAATGTTTCCACGACTTTTCTCGCATAAAACATCAGCACAATAATACAAATTGCTGTCCAACGCAGCCTTCCTTTCAAGGATGTTACGTGATCACTCGGAAGTGCCACGAGAAAAAACGTCTTAGATCACAATTGACAGGTCCGTGACCTGACAAGATTACACGTCAAAAGTTCCTCTCCAGAAAACAATGCACTTCAAAGAAAATTTCGAAGTGCAACCATGAATCAAGCATATTTTTTGTGGTGTAAATATGAAACTGCCTCCAACTAGTGTTAATTTTCTATAATCACAAATTAGACAGACGAAGGCCAAGATCGAGTGACGGCTGCGCCGGAGGTACAAAACACACTCACACCACACACCAGCATGGCACTGAGGCGAATGTTGCTGCGCTCTGAGATACCCGCTAGACGGTCGGATGCTGCCTCTGCCTGCGTGCAGCAACTGCAGCAACGAGGGGCGTCGATTGGAATGCGGCGTTGTGTTATTCGCCATATAAATCTTCATAAAGTCATGTTCGTTACTGCCCAGAATAAATTTTCAACCAATATTGTTCATCTTTGTGGCATTCAAGAGTAATTCACCAAGGCACTGGAAATAAATAAAAAGTAATGACCGAGTTTTCGGGTAAAGCACTCCGTAAAGTTGGCAACATACGATCAAACCTGACTGGAAGAAGTGATCACCTGTACTTGTGCGACTGATCAGCCTCAGGGTCCAATCGGCAACGTTTTGAGTATCCAGAATACAAGCTCATTGAGGTAAACGACTGATCAGCTTCAGGGCACAACTGGCAGTATTTTGAGTATCTAGGATACAAGCTCATTGAGGTAAACGACTGATCAGCTTCAGGGCACAACTGGCAGTATTTTGAGTATCTAGGATACAAGCTCATTGAGGTAAACGACTGATCAGCTTCAGGGCACAACTGACAGTATTTTGAGTATCTAGGATACAAGCTCATTGAGGTAAACGACTGATCAGCTTCAGGGCACAACTGGCAGTATTTTGAGTACCTAGGATAACACATGCTTCGTAGTGATCACATGCATTGTAGTCTTCACATTCACCAGGTCTCAAAACTAATACGAACACCTGAGAACAAATTAATACCTACAAAACCTTCAGGTAGGCACTCCCATTTTGTCTCACATACTGACACGATGAATCATCTATTAAAAAACATATAAAGAACATTCATAATAATTAACTGTAGCGATAAAGGCATTTTTCGGTAATGAACATTCGGACAATTCACGCCTTACTTGGATGACCATATCGATCTAGCGGACCTTGATTGTTCGCTATTGTGCTCCTATCACTGAATAGTTAGAAACAGGCGATTGATGTTCACAATTCTGTTGTTTAATCCTCAAGAGTTCATGGAGAGCATAAATAAATCGCAGAGGCGTGCAGTTTTTTCCTGATATTAGCGTCATTCCGAAGAGACAGAGAAGAAAGTGCAATTAATTATCCGCGTTCGTGTTTTGTGGGGCTTATTTGGTGCAAAATAATCCATTCATTATTTTGCTCATCGATTCTGTTGTTGGACTTGAAAGAAAAACTTGCTTTCAGAAGAGACTAGGGGCGTTGTCATTCTATAATAAGTGTACGCAATGATTCACAGCCACTAAAAATATAGGGTTTCACTGACGAATCGCACCATAACAGAGAGATTTATGGGTGAAGCTTGGACCCTTACAGTAGCTGCAGGAGCTTGTGGGTGGACTTCAGGGTCAAGCTTGCGTGCCTTATCTTCCTAGCAGTCATCCAACACAGCACTAGCTCTCAGCGAGACACTGCCACGTAGTCCCAGCTCTCAGTGAGACACGCACTCCCAGCTCTCAGCGAGACACGCACTCCCAGCTCTCAGCGAGACACTGCCACGCAGTCCCAGCTCTTAGCGAGACACTGCCACGCACTCCCAGCTTTCAGCGAGACACTGCCACGCACTC
>VCRD01001762.1:30621-41257 GCA_006783055.1 Trinorchestia longiramus
ATATATATATATATATATATATATAAATCAAGGTTAAGTTATCTAATGAGTGAAGTCATCAATGACTACCTTTGTTAAGAGGTAGATTCAGCTCAACAAATTTCAACTTTGTAGAGGCCAATACTGTGCACAATATACATATACAATTTTTGTTTGAAATTTCTACCTGTCTTGTTAGCACATTTTCTCCCTGTTTAGTTTGTTCATATTTGAAAAGACAATCAATCTTTTTGTTCTTTTTTACATAATTGTGGAAGAAGCATGAAGTTTTCTTTGAATTTACACTAGAACAAATAAAGAGATTTAAACATTTCAATAAACAAAAATGTATGTTTTTTTGGACTGCAATTTTCCCAAAGATATAGATCAAAAAATAGCATTTTTATCCTATTGACTTATAATGTATGTAATTAGTAAAAATATATTTGTAAGGAATGAGCTGATGATATTGATAATTATTGATAAATTGATAAAAAAATTGAATTATTGATAAAAAATTACTGATATAAACATTTGATTACAGTTACTGTTATAAAAGAATAATGGATTTTGAAAATAATTGACTTTTTGGACCACAGTAGAAATGCCAGAATAGCCAAAGATGCAGTAACCATTTTTCATGACACCACATCAAAGATTCCATTATATTGCAGTTAACTATAATTTTATAGCAGCCCATACAAATGAATTACACTTTTATTACTCTTTTCATCCATTTTAAAATATGTTGATTAACTACAATTCTTCAAGCCCATTAAGCACTCCTATGAGCTTCTACCGTGAGTCATGGTAGGTGCTAGAGGATGGGAACAGATACTAGAAACATCCTTAATAGTTTCTAGATATTAAGATTAAAATTAGAAACCCAAGTCCATATGTTATGTAATTATACTGTACTATGTGATATAATGAAACAAAACATTTATTTGTACCAGCAGGAATCAAACTTTTATATTTATTTCTGTAATGTGTACCTGAGTTCAACATATGTATACAAATTTTTATTGTGGTGACAATACTTATAATCAATTTGAAAGTGCCACCTAGTTCTACTGACAAACAAAAAAATTAAGGGATCGATCTTCAGAGCAACATGACAGACATGAAAAATGATATCCCCCAAGAAAAAACATATTCCTTTGAATCATTGCATCTTTTACACATGGTAAATATTAATCACCATGTGAATAATTCTTAATTAAAAGTATCATTTAAAGTATCAATTATACAGTACAAATTTGCACTAGTAATGCTGGGTTCGCTTCGGTAACTTTTTCTAACATCGTTTAGAACTGACTTTGACCAAGTATGAACCTGGGTATCTTCTACTCTAACTATTAAGTAAGAGCCAACGGCAGGCAGTGAAGAGTGTAGCATTACCGAGTGCTTTGTGGCATAAACTTGGACTTAGACTTGAGGGCCAGCTTTGGCTAGGGCCTTTGTTACAGCCTTATATTCTCTCTAAAACACACACATATAACAGGGTGGCACCCCAGAATGTTTTACCTGTGCGCCAGGGTTGTCTAAAATAATTCCTAAAGGGCCAACCTCAAACCTGTCTCAATCCATGCAAAAGAACCAGCCTAACGAGAGCAACACTGGGAAATCCAGCTGGTCATAAAAAGCGTTTCATGCTCGGCCGGTAGTCACACTTTAATCCAGACCAATACTGTCATGTTTGTTTATAAATATTAGATCCGGATTCAATCTAATCCACTCAAGTAGTAAATCGATTTTTTATAAAGTAACTCATATTAATAAATAACATAATTGTTTGCATCATTTTTATATAAAAATTTATAGAATTATATAGTGTTTAAAGTTAATAATTTATATTTTCATTTATATATGATGTACTGATGATAATGTTAAAACAAAAACTCTTCAGTTCGAATCTCTGATGGTGTTCTCAGAAGCCTTTTAGAATCATTTTGAAAATTACTCTTGCCCGTGTTACATGATTACATAGATTATGTGCCACCTAAGCAATCTCTTTGTAACACCAAGTTTTGTAGCACTGAAATTATTTATAGTTTATTGCATTCAAATCTGCATAGATATAAAGTTCTTCGGTATTTACCTTCTCTACTTTCTTTCTACCCCATCTTATTAGCTCTCTGTGTTTGGCCTTTCTTTGGGGACCATTTCGACTTAAATTTGCGGGCCAGCTTTGACTGGGGCCTCTGTTGCAGCCTAAATTATTTCTAAAAAACACACATATACAACAGAATGGCATCCCAGAGTTTTTTCGTCTGAGTGCCAGGGTCATCTAAAATAATTCCTCAATGGCCACCGTCGATCAATCCGTGTAAAAGAGTATCAAACACCGTCCAGGATAGGAATGCATGTCAGTCAAGCTCACGTCCGAAACTTTAGTGACGCTGTCATATTACTTCCGTGCAGCTGACAGTCTCGTTTTTTGGCAAAGGACATAAATCATACACGGAGATCGTGTTTATGGACATGATTTCAATTTCTTCGAATATGTGTTTTTTTAGAAAATACCTGGGCAGTTATTGTTGAATTCAGCACATGTTCATTGAATACATATTTCTTTATTTAAAATGAAAAATACACTGGGCATTTATGTGCGCAAGATTATTTAAATTTCTAAACATATGTTATTGTTTTAAGTATTGTTTATGTGTAGGATTTTGACAAGTTTCAGTCAAGATCATTGTGTATTAATTCTATTACAGAGAGCCATAATGTTGCAAGCAGAGGATGCAAAATACCTTAAAAAGTAAGTGCATGAGCAGATATTTTTAATTTTTTCAAATCCTGTGAAGGAAATTCTTGTTATATATCATTTTAAGGTAATCTATCTGTTATTTTTCAGCATTTTTCTGCAGCCAAAATTGAGCAAAATTTTGGGTTTTGATTTATTTTTGTAGAACAATCATAGAAAAACAGAAGATATTCAGTTTGCTCAACTAATGAGGTTCTTTGGATAGTCTGAAAACTGATCTATTGAGCACTTTTTTTTAATTTCACAGATGCAATAAATTGTTGAGAAATTGGATACACTGAAGATGGGATTTACTGAAGACATGATATTGACTGAAGGTATAGGATGAACTAATGAGTAGTGTGTCATGGGCATCAGTTTTAATATCATGGATGCAATAAATTGTTCAGAAGTTGAGATACAACATAGGTGTCAGAGGTTAGCAATTAGGCTTAAAGTTGAGGTTGACAGTTAATTTGTACAGTTAAGATGTCTGACATTAGAAAATTTAAAAAGAGTAGTTTAATTTTTCAGTTATGTATTCCCCCAAATAATTTACTTTTCTAGAGTTTTGACTTACCATGAGTTGAAATTTTGCCTCTAATAAGATAATATTGTTAGCTTTAAAATAAACTTAGGCAATAAATATTTTTGTGTAACTGAAATAAAAATATTGCTTTGCATTCTAACTTTAGTTAAACAAAATATTATTTTTCTGCTATTAATTCTCATTTTTTCTGTAATTAAATTATTTAATCTAATTTATTTTGCTTGAAAAAAATATTTATTCATACATATTGCTAATTATGATTTGCATTAAACAATGTTATAAAATTTGTATTTCATATTCATGTTTGTTTGAAGGAAGTTAGCAATTTTTTAAATTATCTCAAGTTTGTAAAAGTATTGCTCATATTCTTTAATATATAAAGTTTTTAAGCTTTAAATGCTGAGTTACTTGCAATCTTAGACAAAGGAAAGTTATTTGAAAATAGTTTGGTAGCTATTAACTATTATTTTGACTGAAATTATGTAAGAAAATAATTTTTCTTAGGTTTGATACTCAAATAAGTACCTGTGAGTCTAATAATTTCAGCTGAAACATACAGTGCACAAAAAAGTTGGTTATTTATTATGTTAAAGCTTAATAGAATAAAATTTGGAGTTGATTTGATTAAAATTGAGAAAACTATTCTAATAGTGTGCAGGATTTTGCAATAATTTCTTGTTGAACAGGAAGGTGAAGGTTGGAGTTGATATGATTAAAATTAAGAAAACTATTCTAATAGTGTGCAGGGTTTTGCAATAATTTTTTGTTGAACAGGAAGGTGAAGGTGCTATCACTAGATGTGCACCCGACTGAAAAAGCCATCGTGGTCAACTACGAGATGGAAGCCACCATCTTGGGGCAGATGGGGGACCCTATGCTTGGGGACAAGAAGGTTAGAAATGTCATGTATTGTGTGTCGTGTACAAATGAAAGCCCACAGCTGGAGGCAAAATGAAGACTTTCCATGTAGTGTAACATGTTTTTTTGGAGGTACAAAAAAAGAGGCTGCTTCCAGAGGAACATTTGGCCTGTAATGTAGAAAAGTTAATGTACAAAAATGATGCTTTACTTGGGAATTGATGGTCTGTAATGTGGCAAGTCTAATGTGGCATTACAAAAAAGTGGCCACCATAAGAAAACTGATGGTCTGTAGTGTAATGTAGAGGTACATGGGAGACCACTACTAGAGGGTAGATGTCTAGTGTATCATGTTTTGTGTAAAGGTACAAGAGAAGGCTACTACTGGGAAAGAGATGGTTTGTGTGTAGTGGGGTTTATGTGGAGTTCCAAAGAGGGGCTACTACGAGGAGACATTGTCTGTACTGTGCTAAGTTTTATGTAGAGGGCCATCACTAGGGATTGGATGGTTTGCAGTGGAATAAATTTAATGTGGAAGTACAAATATGGGACCTCTTAAAAGGGACAAATGATCTCTAGTATATATTTTGGATAGTTTATGGAGGTTTCTGTG
This sequence comes from Trinorchestia longiramus, assembly GCA_006783055.1. NCBI lineage: Eukaryota > Metazoa > Arthropoda > Malacostraca > Amphipoda > Talitridae > Trinorchestia > Trinorchestia longiramus. Next base: position 35,371 of record VCRD01001762.1, read on the forward strand.
TATTTTTAAAATGAAATTCTTGTACTTGTATCATTTGTAGTGTAAATCAGGCTTGGTGAAAGCATAGCTTGCTATATCATATTTTTAGGTTGGGTGTCATGGATGGTGCTTCAGGAAAAGATGCTTCATAGAAGAATTTCATAGGCTAAGAATCATGTTTGTTATATGGTAGGTTTGAAGTGAGAAATCTTGTCATTCAAACCATGGGTCAAGATAGTCAGTAAGGCATGTGCTGTGAGGTCAAAAATGAGACTTTATGCCCTGTGATAAGATAATCTAGAACACATATTACATGTGGTAACAACTGAATAAGCCTGTAATTCAAAAGTAGAATGTCTGTAGTGTTCTGTCTTCTATAGCTAGGGGAACTAATCATGTATTTTTTCCTAAACAATTTCAGGAAAGTATGTTTTATGATACATGTGTGCAGTTCTTAGTTGCCTTTCTTGTAGAATTAGCTATGTCTGATTTTAAATCTGATTATTATTTCTAATTCACTGCTAAAATTTATTTAACATTTGACATGTTATGAATAGTAATTATTTTAATTTATACATAGTGTATTTGGGATTGTATTTAATGACCTTTATTATTTCAATATAACTTGTATTCAGTTGTCCGAATTGTTCCACAAATAAATTTCTGTTAATTAAACATTGTTAGGTAAGTTTTGGTGATATATATGAAAATTTTAAACTATTTGTTTATTATTGACATATATTTTGCTAGTCAAATATGTGTTCATAGAAATGCTGAGAGCATAGTTAATTGTTTTAAAGTCTTGAAACTAATAATGAATTTTGGAATTGCTATGTCCACTTAACAATGCAGTAACCCCTTAGATTTTTTATTTTCATTCAAATTTTAGAATCTATCCCAACAGCAAGGTAATTTTTTATGTATTTTACCATATCACAGTTCTGGCTAGTAGAAAAAAAACTTTGACCTGAACTATTGGGCTCATAAAATTGTTCTCCTTCCAGGAGTGTCAAAAAATCATCCGTTTGAAGAGCCTCGACAGCAAGTCGGATGTTGTCATTGTGGCTAAGGAGGTTCTTGACAAATGTAAGCTCATCCATCAGTCCAAGCTCACCGAGGTGCAGCACCTTATCTCGTATCTCAAGGCCAGAAAGAGAAATGGTGAGCTGAGGTCCTCTCTAGACTAGTTTTTTTTGACTAAATTGTCTGGAAAACACAGCTGTTGGAATAATGTGTCTAGTCCAGGCCTTCCTGTCCAGCTTATCTGTAGGTTGAAGCTTCTCTTCACTATGTGGTGCTTCAAATTCTGGTAAAATTCAGAAACTTTATCGATCCCATCATCTTTATTTTGGGCAAGTTTAGGAGCTGTGCCGACGAGAAAAATTTAGGTGACAATAGAATAGAATGAGGCTATAGGAACGAACCTTCTGGCCCATTCTTGGGTCGGATAATTACTTCGATAATTATTCGGTTGTTTACCCAAGTCCCATGCCGCGTCAACCATGTCGGCAGCGGGATTCGAACCCGGGTCTTTCCGCTCGCAAGCAGATTCGCTCACCAGTCGACCAAGCTGGTGATAGATGCAGCCTTCTATGTAGTATGTCAGCAAACATTTGAATTTCAAATAATTCATGTTCCTTTCACTTCAAGGTCTAAATTGTTATGTTATAGCTCCACACTTGAATTTAGTGAAGTTAATCCTTTTCATAGATTTGGGTTTAGTTTTTAATATTTTTATCACTGACTTTGAATTTTAGGTTACTCAAAATACTGCTAGTTATACCCTGAAACTGACCAGTGATTTACCTCAATGAGCTTGTATCCTAGATACTCAAAATACTGCCAGTTGTGCCCTAAAGCTGATCAGTCGTTTACCTCAATGAGCTTGTATCCTAGATACTCAAAATACTGCCAGTTGTGCCCTAAAGCTGATCCGTCATTTACCTCAGTGAGCTTACATTGTAGATAGTCAAAATACTGCCAGTTGTGCCCTGAAGCTGATCAGTCTGTTAAATACACCTGATGCCAGTACTTCTAGTCAGCTTGCTGCTGACATCTGCTCAATTATGGAACAAGAATTTTTTCCTTCTGAAGTATTTCTTAAAGTAAGACTAATTTTGTAAACAAAATAAGCTGGTACTACTATTGTTTTGAAGTTTAATAAATTTTATCCCTAATTTCTAATGTTTTATTCTTTTGTTTTAAATGATTTAACTGCTAAATTAATGAAACCTTTGATAAATGCCTTGCTTTTTACCAGAATCTGTAGACTTGTTATGCTGTACCACATTTTCCTACATTTACTGAACTATTGACATTTTTCTTTGTATATTTTACATGGAGACTCTCTGATGCGTTCAAGTCAGTCAGACCTGACAAGCTCGACATCGAGCCTGAGCACAAGCATGACTGGCAGTCTGACAGGAAGCCTTGGTGCCAAAGAGGACCTTCATGGAACTGCCTACTTTGCTGAGATCGACTCTTACCAGGTAAATGTTTGCTTTCTTACTCAGGTCACTGCTGCTTGCTTTCTTACTCGGGTCACTGCTGCTTGCTTTCTTACTCGGGTCACTGCTGCTTGCTTTCTTACTCGGGTCACTGCTGCTTGCTTTCTTACTCAGGTCACTGCTGCTTGCTTTCTTACTCAGGTCACTGCTGCTTGCTTTCTTACTCAGGTCACTGCTGCTGGGCTTTCTCTTCCAATGGACAGAAGTTCCGGCTCCTGTGCGGGCAATTATCTTAAATTCATACCAGACTTCACTATGATTATCGCATTAATTGAACATAAAACAATGGTTAAATTATGAATGTAATGTTAATATTTAGTTCTACTTACGCAGTGCTGTACCACCAATGGAAGCTCAGCGTACTAACCATTTTCGTGCTGCAGGAGTTACTGTACGAGGACCTGCCGAGCAAGATCAAAGGTACATCACTGCTACTGCAGTTGGCTCGCAACCCCGACTACCTGCACGAGCTCGCCCAGAACGAGGCCGTGCTGGGGGCTCTAGCAAGGACCCTCAGGGAGGACTGGAAGAAGAGCCTAGACCTCAGTTACAACATCGTCTACATCTTCTTCTGCTTCTCTGCTTTCTCTAATTTCCATTCCGTTATATCGCACTTCAAGGTGGGTTTCTTGTTGAGATGTGGTTGTCATGTCATATCAGTTGATGTTTTGCACTTTTAAAAATGGTTTATCCCTGATTGTCATTGTTAATATTATAATTCGCACATACTCAGTGTGAGCCTTCGATGCGTATGATGACAAAAATGGGACAAAGTGGGTTATTTTCTAAAAAAATACACCATGATAGCAATTATACAGCCATGCACACAGAGGCATTGGTGGCGCATAAGAAGACATTCTCACTAAGTCAAGACAACTTTCGGTTTTAAGATCGTAGATTGATTGATCTTGCAGTTAAAATATTTTTTGTCCCTTTCATTGAGGATTTAAAGAAGTGAAATGTTGCTTGATTTTTTTCCTGATTCTCTCATTTTCATTGTTCAAATGAGAGAATCTAAACTGGAAGGAAGTGAAGAGATTAGTAGTAAGGGTGGGGTGGGACGTAGCTTAATAAGACAAACATGAAGTTGTGAGGTCGGACTAGAAATTTTGGCATTCTGCTTGATACCTTGATGACGAACATTAAACTATCACTATAATTTCATAGAGCGAGAGATTAATGGAAGGCCGTAGAAGAAATATTCTGTGAAGCATCAGAGTTTCTAGATCAGCTTATATGAGTTAGACAGGCATATGCTTGTTATGAAGTACTTTAAGCAAAATTTGAACTATTATGACACTCAGAACGCTTGTTGTGTAGTACTTGGAGCATACTTGGAGGTACTACGGCACTTATAAAGCTTGTTGTGTAGTACTTGGAGCATACTTGGAGGTACTACGGCACTTATAAAGCTTGTTGTGTAGTACTTGGAGCATACTTGGATGTACTACGGCACTTATAAAGCTTGTTGTGTAGTACTTGGAGCATGCTTGGATGTACTACGGCACTTATAAAGCTCGTTGTGTAGTACTTGGAGCATGCTTGGATGTACTACGGCACTTATAAAGCTCGTTGTGTAGTACTTGGAGCATGCTTGGAGGTACTACATCACTTGTAAAGCTTGTGTAGTACTTGGAGCATACTTGGAGGTACTATGTCACTTATAAAGTTTGTTGTGTAGTACTTGGTGAATACTTTGAGGTACTACGTCCCTCAAAATGCTCGTAAAGTTTCCTAACAACTTGATGGTATCCAGATCGGGTCTCTGTGTATGGACATCATGGACGGTGAGCTGCAACGCGCCCAGCAACTGAGGGAGCAGGTGGTCAACAAGCGGCGCCCAGTCAAGCCCAGCAAGATTGCCACTTCTAGAATCCCTAGCCCATCTGGCTCCAAGCTGGCTAGTCCCAGCCCTTCCAGTTCCAAGCTGGCAAGTCCCAGCCCCTCCAGCTCCAAGCTGACCAGTCCCTGCAGCTCAGCAGGCTCCGGCATCAGTAAGCTAGGCAGCGCCAGCAGCAGCTCCTCTGCTGGCAGTCAGGGAGTTGAGGGTGGGGAGGAGGACTCCTCTCATGCAGACAAAACACAAAACAAATATCAGGCCGTGCTGGACAAGCAGGACCAGGTCAGTTCTCGTTTGTGCTCTGTGTTCTTGTGCCTCCTATGGTTCCTGTGTCTTTGTGTCCCCGTGTGTCTTTCTGTCCTCGTGTGTCTTTGTGCGTGTCTGCCCCTTTTGTTCTTGCTTGATATTTTCAACAGGTTATGTAAGATGAAAGTGACATTCCTTCAACCTGTTTTGTTAGGTGAATTTGATTACGTGAATCAAGTCATGATAGCTGTTTGGTACCTACAGTTATTTATAGTTATATTTGGATTCCTAACCACAGTTTAATTTCTTATAACGTATTAAATGATTTCTTGCTAACGTTTTTGTTCCTATTCACATGTTAAATGGATTAAATGAAACATTCAAGTTTACAAATTTGGAATACCTGTGACGTTTCAGGTGTGCAGGCACGTACATAATTAGAACCTGTGATGTTTCAGGTGTGCAGGCACGTACATAATTAAAACCTGTGATGTTTCCGGTGTGAATTTCCGGTGTAGAAAAAATGCGTTTTTTTGTGCAGTTTTTTGTGTGCAGGTATATAGATAACTAGAACCTGTAATGTTTCAGGTGTTGAGGGTGTGCACATACCTGCTGCTGAACATCGCAGAGGACAGCAAGGTGGAGGAGAAGATGCGCAGGAAGAACATTGTAGGGCTGCTGGTGCGCATGCTCGACCGCCGCTCACCACACCTCCTCCTATTGGTGCTGTCCTTCTTAAAGAAGCTCTCCATCTTCACTGAGAACAAAGATGACATGGTCAGCCCCGAGTTCTATTCTTCGTTGGTGCTCTTGACTGAAGTTCACTAATTTGGATCAATGATATTCCTCATCTTGATTCCAGTAAAAGACTCGAAGCAAAGCAAATAAAAGGAGAGAAGAATAAGGGTCTTAGAGATGTTTAGGACGTGTTGTATGCGTGACACTTTCATGGTCAGAAATGCGTGTTTTGTATGAAGATAAAACTGTTTTGCTGAAGTGGATTGTACAGTTGAGATTACCTGCACTTTTTAGTGAATGAGCTGCACGTCATTACCATAGTGAAGCGAGATTAATGCGTACTAGAAGCATTTATGACCTGTTCTACGGTAGAACATCATATCCATAATACCGGCATGACACACGTGTTCAGCATTGACATGACGCACGTGTTCAGCATTGACATGACACACGTGTTCAACACTGACATGACACACATGTTCAACACTGACATGACACACGTGTTCAACACTGACATGACACACGTGTTCAACACTGACATGACACACGTGTTCAACACTGACATAACACACGTGTT
>VCRD01001762.1:41305-61416 GCA_006783055.1 Trinorchestia longiramus
GTTCAGCACTGACATGACGCACGTGTTCAGCATTGACATGACGCACGTGTTCAGCATTGACATGACGCACGTGTTCAGCACTGACATGACACACGTGTTCAGCACTGGCATGACACACGTGTTCAGCACTGGCATGACACACGTGTTCAGCACTAACATGACACACGTGTTACAGAGTGACCTGAACGTGGCAGAGAAGGTGTGCCGGCTTCTGCCACACAACGACGCCCACTTGACAGACGTGGCGCTACGGCTCCTCCTGAACCTCAGCTTTGATGCCACACTGCGTCATGCAATCATCAAGTGTGGCGCCCTGCCTAAACTCGTGCCTCTCATTGGTCAGTTTCCTCAGTGGGAGGTGGTCGTGTGTACCAGGCTACAGCAGGTACTGGCTACAGCAGGTATTGGCTACAGCAGGTATTGGCTACAGCAGGTGCTGGCTACAGCAGGTACTGGCTACAGCAGGTACTGGCTACAGCAGGTATTGGCTACAGCAGGTGCTGGCTACAGCAGGTGCTGGCTACAGCAGGTGCTGGCTACAGCAGGTGCTGGCTACAGCAGGTGCTGGCTACAGCAGGTATTGGCTACAGCAGGTACTGGCTACAGCAGGTATTGGCTACAGCAGGTATTGGCTTCAACAGATAATGGTTGAAATCATGTTGTCCAACTGCAACTATTAGAAGACTGTATTTCGTCTCAGTGTAACCATTTCCTAGAATTAAAAAGCATATTTTAAAATTATTGCTTGTTTCTAGATACAAGTTCTTGATTTGTATTATTATTTTCTTATGTTTATTTCAATGTCACCGTGAAATAAAAGAGCGGTTTTATGTTGGATTGTGAATTATGGAGCTATTTCTGTTAGTATGATGTTATTTCTTTGTAACGTTGAAATTAATTTTTATTGCCCATATGCGAGGGATTTTCTTATTGACCACACTTTTCCCTGCTTTAATTGTTCCTTAGATCAGTGTACGTTAAAAGTTCGCTGCTTCTTGAGTCCATGAAATCTAACTGCTTGTGAAGCATTGAGAATTTAACTGCTTTTGGATTACTGACAACTTAACTTCTTGGGGAGTGCTAAAAATTTAACTGCTAGGGGAGTATTAAACGATTGCCTGTTGAATACTCATTGTGAAATTATGACGATTCTAAACAGAATAATTTCAAGTGTAGTCATGTGGTTGTGTCTGTATATTGCGTGTTGCCGTACACTGACATTAAGTCTCTTGCAGAGTTAGAGCAGCACCAGCAGGCAGCGCTGTCACTCCTCTACCACCTCAGCGTGGATGACAAGGCCAAGAGCCTCTTCACCTACACGGACGCCATCCCAACCGTGGGTTCTCACTTTCCAATGTGATGTGCTTATCGATTACTGAACTTTATTTACGGATGAAAAAATATTCATGATAATTCTACTAATGGACGTGTCCTCACAACTCGTTCCATTTGACTGTGTTGTTAGATAGTATTTTAGAAATGCTCATGAATAATATAAATATGTATTTTAAGAAATGTGTCCTAGCTTTTGGCTAAACATGTGTTTTACTGAGAATGAAAAATAAGTTATGATGTTTAACTTCAGCACTTCTTCTCTTCGTTTGAGAATAGCTTAAAAAGAATTTGACCATGCACATAGTTCTCCTTTTGCCTTTTGTTAATAAAATGGCTGGAAAAGAATTTGACAATACACATAGTTCAGTATGACACTAATTCACAACTAGGGTTATGCTATCGTAAAGCAATATCTTATTCTTTTTGTGTTAGATAACAGCAGAGCCTAGCAGCTTGCACTGTTAGTGCATCCCCTCTCGTGTTATTTGTTTCTCCTCAAGTACCCTTGCTCATCGGGAGTATAGGTTGGATGAGACACCTTTCTTCCTTAGGTGATTTGGCAACATTTACTAGCCAATTTAAATTTTCTTTAGATGTTTTCTTGCTCTCTAGCACACTTTTTATGGTGTCCCTGGCTAGGAAGAATACTCCCGTCGGTTGCACTTGTCTGACTGATCAACTTCAGGGCGAAATTGGGAGTATTTTGAGTATCTACGATACAAGCTCATTAAGGCAAAAGACTGACTAGCTTCACAGCACAAATTTCACAATTTGTTGATTTTCTGAACTGATGATCAGTTTGGGCAATGTCTACTGATATTCTTTTCTTACATGGATTAGAATACGCTCAGTATTCTGTAGTTTAGATTCTATAATTTTTTTTGGTTACCCAAGTTAGCCATACCATTGAAACAGTCATCTAAATATTCTCAAACCACGTAGGCTAAGTACTTGCCGTAACTTCAGTTTCATATACATTGTGTACCTTCAAATATTTGTAGTTATCGAAAGTAGGAAGTTCAACCACGTACATCGCTTTTGTACACCAAAACATAGTTCATTTGTCAAGTCTGACAAGTACGTTTCATAAATGTATCTAAAATTCTGATTTCATGCTTTAAATAACACAAAATATTTTATAGACTACTCAAATAGAGCTTAACCCATTTACGCCGAGAATAGGAAATGTATTCAGATTTGTTATAACTTTCAATAAAGGGTAAAATGGATGTAAAAGAAACAAAAATGACATCCATTTAGTTGTATAAAATATAATTTTTGAAATATGAGGCGTGATCATATGGACACGCTCGGCACGAGAGGGTACAAAAACTGTGAGGGTACAAAAACAACTGTGTTCATATGAACACGCTCGGCGTAAATGGGTTAAACAAACGTGAGCAGCTGATGCAGCTCATCCTGAGCTACCCGAGCCAGCTTGTGCCGCTGGAGGTGATGGCTCTTGCAGTTAACTTGGCCGGCAACAGACGCAACGCTCAGCTCATCTGTGAGAAGGAGGGTCTGAAGTTGTTGGTGCGGCGTGCAGTCAAGCACAGGGATCCTCTCCTCATGAAGATGATCCGTAACATCGCTCAGCACGAGGGGCAAACCCGCGAGCTCTTCCAGGTCTGTTCGCTCATGCTGAGGTTTGTGTTGGTTTTACTTCTGGTAGTGGTAGGCTTGGATTCTACATCAAGTTTTAGTTGAGTGGTTGAATTTCAGCTCACAGTTGTCAGTCTACAGGATTTATAGTGTACATTATAGGACAAGGGAAATTAACTGTAGATCTACGTTGAAGCAGTCTAGTTGACGTTTTGCACAGTTGACGTTTTGTGTATTTGAAGGCCTTAAAGACTTGAGCCACTGACATGTAAGCTAGAGGAGCAGAGGACGGACATTAAAAGTTTAGTCATGACTGTAATGTGTCTTTTGTTAGCGTTGCGTTTGTATGTTATCATGATAATTTGAAACTTTTGTTTTAGAAGTTCAGTTTTCCCAATTTTCCAATGGTGTGATATGACCGAGTGATTGCGGTTATTGTGTGAAAATTTTATAGTGCTTTTGAATTTAAAAGTTCCTGAGATATAGCAAACCTAAAGTGCCTTTTGAGGTACTTGGTGTTATGCAGTGACTCGTGAGTATCTGGTGTGCATAAATAAAAAAGCTCACCAGTGAGTAAAATCGGTGTAGTGACAAATGAAGCTCATAGGTAAGTTTTATCGGTATGATGACCAATGAAACTCACAGGTAGGTTAGTTTCAGCGTTGTGGTGATGAATGAAACACAAATATCATGGATGTAGAGACAGATGGTTGCGGCATGTGTTGGTCGTGGCAACAATGAACTAAACGGCTCGTTCTTGTTGCCTTTTTCTATTCTAAATACTCTCGTGTAAGTTATCATCCTCGTTGTGGTTCAGGCACACGTGGAGGCGTTGTGCAGTGTGGTGTCGGGCCCCGTGACAGACGAGTTTGTGCTGGAGTGTGTTGGTGTCCTGGGTAACCTAGCCCTGCCCCACCTCGACTACACAAGCATCCTCACCAACTTCGGCCTCCTTACCTGGATACAAGACAAGCTCAGGCCTGGTACGTAACCGTGTTCTCCAGTCAGGCGGTATTTCCGCTTCCAACTGTTGAGGAAGTGTACAATTTTCTGGCAAGCACGCTCTTTGCAGTTTCTGTAATCCACTGAACCTCTAATGTTATTTACAGGCGCCACTGAACCTCTAATGTTATTTGCAGGCGCCACTGAACCTCTAATGGTATTTGCAGGCGCCGCTACAGGCGTTACTGAACCTCCAATAGTATTCGCAGGCTCTACTGAACCTCTTAATGGGGTATTTGATGGCGCCACTGAACCTATAACACTAAAAAGATGATATGTATATAATATTAAGATACTTACAATGTTGGGACACAAACAGTGAGAGCGTAAGCTAAACGTAATGGCTGGAAGAACTTACGGTACTTGTGGGTTATCTGTCACCACCACTTTTTTGGGTTTACCAAGGGGTAAAAAAATACAGCCTTTGCTTCTGTAATGTTATTTATTTGTCACAAAACAACAACAATCCTTTTATTATGGAGGCACTAGAGCTAACCTAACCTAACTTAACCTTAACATCAAAAGGAAACCATAAATTAAAAGTGGTGACAGATAACCTAGAAGTACTGAACTTACACTTGCTATACGACTTATGACCGACTTTGGTTCCGAACAAACGGGTTGTAAGTTGAACATTAAAAAAAACAGCCTTAGGGTATAGCTTCAAATCTTTGCTGTATAAAGTACCTATATGGTATTGTAGTATGTACAATCGCTATTTCTTTGTACAAACGTTTTCGTCAAGTGTGCTTTATTAGGACTTGAACGCGAATACACGCCGACGCCGGAAAGGGTATTTTCATATTATTATTTCGATCTTAAAAAATAATGTATTAAGGTGCAGGTTATACGTGAAATCAGCGTAAAGAATACTATTATGCTATCTAATAAATAAATGCAACTGAAACGTTTTTCGATTAATAACAATTGGTGTAGGGGTTCAATACATTTGGCAGACTGTAACAACGCGGACGATATCATCCTGGAGGTGGTGGTCCTGCTGGGCACCCTGGCAGGAGACGAAGCTGCAGCTGAGGTGCTGCTACAGAACAACATCCTCAACGCCCTGGTCGAGCTCATCAACGGTGAGGCCAAGCACCACGTTTGCATTAGGTGCTCCTATGCTTGAATCATTGCCTGGGCTGCACCTTCTGGTGTAGCTGTTCTAGACAACGCACTATGTATTGGATTTAAGATCCTATAGTTGGTTAAGTGCCTACCATCTTTAACAACCACGTACCATATTTAGTTACCATGTTGCTGTGTTTAACCACCACGTACCATATTTAATTACCATGTTACTATGTTTAACCACCATGTACCATATTTAATTACCATGTTACTATGTTTAACCACCACGTACCATATTTAGTTACCATGTTGCTGTGTTTAACCACCACGTACCATATTTAATTACCATGTTCCTATGTTTAACCACCACGTACAATATTTAATCACCATGTTACTGTGTTTAATCACTATGAATCATATTTAACCACCATGTTACTGTGTTTAATCACTATGAATCATATTTAACCACCATGTTACTGTGTTTAACGACCATGCATCATATTTAACCACTGTGTACCACGTTCAAATAAAAGCATGGTTGTGTCACATGATACGTGATCATCCTGGTTCTGCTTGGTAGATCAAACTAAGCGTAACCAGCAGGCCCAGAACGGCGTGTTATGGAGCCATATTACTCGTGTGTATTTAAATGGAAGCTTTAAGGCTTACATCTGGACTAAATGATCCTTTCTTAACTAAATGATCTTTTTTGGAGTAAATACTCTTTTCTAGACTAGATACTCTTTTCTGGAGTAAGTACCTACTATTTTCTAGACTAAATACTTCTCTTTGGACGAATGACTCATTTAAAATTAAGACTAAAGTGATCATCATTTGTAGCATTTGAATGCTGAGGCATGTTTGAGACTACAGTCTTCTAATATTTGTAAACTCAGTATACACTAAATGATCATTTTTAAATACACACTAAATGATTCGTTCTAAATGCATTCTAAATGATTCGTTTTGAATGTACTTTGAATGATCCGTTTTAAATGGAGACCAACGGAATGATTCGTGTTAGCGTTTGGCTGATGTAGTGGTACATAATTCTTGTCAGTAATGAGCTACTCATCCTGCGTTCAGCAATGAGTCCTACATCATTTTTCATTCAGCAATGTGTCATACATCATTTTCCGTTCAGCAATGAGGTGCACATTATTCTTCGTTCAGCAATGAGTCCTACATCATCCTTTGTTGTATTTTTGGGAATTTTCACATTGTAGTATTGTGTATGTTTAACATCATGCTGAATGGACCTGCGAGTTTTCACCTTTAAGACAATATCAAGATAGTGATGCCAGTGTGCTTTTAATAGAGCAGTGACTAAAATGAGAATATTTGTGGGCAATTGTGTAAATTTTATGAATGCTTTTCTCAGTGAATATGTAGTATATTACCCTCTAGTGTCTTAAATTAAATCCACTCTGAATAATTGTGTAGAAAAACCTGTACTAAATTGATTTATTTGTTGACTACTGCGTATATTTCGGAGACCTGTGTTAACCACGAGCTTCTGACAATAGTAGGCGTGATACCAAGACAAAAAACCTTCTAATTTGAATCATTTCACTGTGCAGACAAGCAAGAGGACGACGAGCTGGTGCTGCAAATCGTCTACGTTTTCTACCAGCTGTGTCGCCATCACCACACACGACCACATGTGATAGCAATGCGTGAGGTACCCGCATACCTCATCGACCTCATGTACGACAGTAACTCCGAGATACGACGCGTCTGTGACACCACCCTCGATATCATCGCCGTCAGTTTTTGTGTGACTTCAGATTTACTAGTATGATAGATGTGATTATTAGTATGGAGCACGAGTGTTTGAAAACGAATCTCATTGAACATGGTCTGGCATGAACATACGTGACGGAGCACCCCAAACTAAACTCTTTTTATGTCGTTTGTGATGATGTGTGATGGTTCTGTCTTACTGCATACTTTATCAACATTTAACTCGTACGATTTAAAAGTAATGTACAAGATTTTAGCAGGCAGAGCTAATTTTTGATTCATTGCTTTAACATTCGCTAAATTATCAGGATAGTTTACCGTGTTTTTTCATTCCAGGTTCGTTTCTTTTTTAATTAAACAGGTTTATATCGCCCTGTTGATGAGATTTTAATTATTTTGTATCAATGTGTCTGGAGGGTTACTGATAAAAAATAAAAGTTATTCATTACAGTTTGAGGTTATGAATGTAGTAGTATTTGAATCAATATTATATTAATTTCCTGCAAAATGTCTAAAGTCTTCACTTTGAATGATGATACTACACTGAATATCATGTTAACCTTGCGTTCAAACTGCAGTGTAAACTTGAAACTGTACGTGATTTGAGCGAGTTTAATGATGGATACCCATTCATAACTGATTCCATTCATATCCTTAATCAGAAAAAATTTATAAGGTAACAAATTTGGTGCTAATTCCTACAGGAACACAGTAGTCAGTGGGCAGAGCAAGTGCAGCTGCACAAATTTCAGTGGCACAACTCCCAGTGGCTAGCCATGGTGCAGGGAGGAGCAGGTGTGGGTGACGAGGGAGTGGGCTTTGGAGGAGGAGGGGGAGAGGAGCTCCTCATGTTGGGGGGTGAGGGCGGACTTGCATCTAGCTTTCTCCATCACTCTGATGTGCTCGCCAGCCATCATAGTCTTCTGAGCGGTGAGTGATAGTGTGAAGAAGCAAGCAGATTTTGTAAAATTTCGCTCTACGAGTACATCTACCATCCAACTTTCTACCTACTCGACATAAGACTACTTCGTTGTTGCAACCCTAAGCATAGTGTGGTGAAAAACAAAAGTAATGATAATAGACATTACAGTACCATGTGGGTATGTTATGCAGCAAAAATTGACGTTTTAGTGTTTTCTTTCTTTGTTCTGGAAGATGAATCATCGTTTGCCTAACACGTTGACTCCGATTGCCTGATTGGTGTAAAACTTCACTTTGAACGCATAGTCACTAGAAGGATCTGAAAAAATTACAGAACCTAACCTAAGTGGTACACATACGTACCACTTCGGAGTCAACGTGTTAATCGTAGGCGCCCTGTAATTCTTATGTGTGTTATTTTTATTTATACAAGTAGTTCCTTGTGACATTTTTTAGGAAATTAAATAAATCGAGTCTTTTAAATTATAGATTTCTCTAAAGCAAATCATGTCTGTTTGTTCTTGATTTGTAATTTTTCACACTTTAATGTGTAGTTCTTTATTTAATTTTGTGACTCATTTTTTGTCTGACGGTACGAAACTGGAATATATTGAGGAAATTTTTGAACCTTGATGATTTGCGTATCACTTTTTAAATTTTAGATTCAGAGTTTTCGAAGTATCTTAACACGTTGACTCCGAAGTGGTACGTATGTGGACCACTTAGGTTAGGTTCTGTAATTTTTTCAGATCCTTCTAGTGACTATGCGTACAAAGTGAAGTTTTACACCAATCAGGCAATCGGAGGCAACGTGTTAATCTTTTATTGGGAGAAGTCAAAAGTCCAAAACTGGAATGAGAGCGCATCGCTGTCTCAAATCTAACCAGATGTAACCTTTAATGTTTCGTTTATTAGGTAAACTTGGTTCCCGTCCGAGGTGAGTTGATGAAACCCGTTTTTTTGGAGTTTTATTTTTTTCTGGGGAAGTATACAGCTTGATTGATCGTTTCACCAATAAAAAGAATAAATTATGTGACTCAATAGAAAGTCCCTTTGTTTATGATCTTATTAAAGAAAGTGTACATGTGCTGTCTATTACGTTCATGTTGGATTTTTGTTTTACAGATGGACTGTCGTCTCCGGACAGCGAAGAGTTTCTTCCGTCTGCTCTTCCCAGTTGCAGGTAAGTCCAGGCACCTTTCGATATTTGTCAGTATGTAACAATATTTACATGTCTTCTCCTACTGGGCATTCCCTTGCTACTTGAAACTCTTCTAAGGCAGTACTCACAGCAACCACAGTTGCGTTTGCGGTACTTCATGTGTGACAACCTATTGAATTAGGCCCGAATGTTTTAATCGTCTCCTACATTTCGTTGTTTCCATACTACCTTAAACATCCAGTCCTTTTTATGATCATGCTTTTGCTTTCAAATTTGTATTTTAGTTCGTAGTTGCATATTGAGTCAGTTCATCACTCTTAGGTTGTAGTGACATCTTCTATTCTTGAGCTCCCGCCGTGTCTCGCTGTTCCAGTTAACTTCAAGAAGCGCTTGATTGCTGAACTGAAATGTTTATTTTTCCTATACTATTTTATTTTACTCAGCAGAAATGTTTACTGTCGTGTTCTGTGTCCATTACTGGTTACGGAGACCATTGATCACTGGCCATTCATTCATTATTATGGCTGTAGCTGGTCATAGTGGCGGCTATGGTTCATGATAAGCATAGATTCTCTCGCAAATCAGGTCATTGTAGCCACCGATTGTGTTGTAGGAATCGTTGATGATGAAATACACGTTTAATAAGTTTTTTATTGTGGTCATAGTTTGGCATCACGACCATAGCTGTATGCTGTAGCTGACGCTAGTCGTAGTATACGCACATTTAGCGTATCAAATGTATTGTTCCTTGTATCTAACCTCATCGGTGACTTTTGTAGGCAATCTTCATAAAAGTTGAAGAACATTCGTAAAGATGACTACACAATCAGATGTTATAAGCATTTTGACTAGTGAAAAAAAGAATCGACCCAATTTTTTTATTCATTTTTCATCAGTAGCATCAAGTAATATTTATTTTTTGGGCAGGTTCAGCGGAGAATTTGAGTGAAGGCCATACAGAAACTCAGTCTCCGAACCCGCTTTGATCTGTTGGGTCTCGTACATTGCAAAACACCTTTCCACCCATCATGTGCACGTAAGCTGAAGGTTAGAGTTTTGGAAAACTGGTAATGCAAGTGTGTCTCGTATGAGGTAGGGGATGCGGACCGGAGATATATAGACCATATCTGAGAACGTACTTCATATGAGAGCTTTAGTCACCTTTCATCTTATTTTCTTCACTTTCTCTTGCTTCACTTATCCCCTACTAGTTTTTTTTTGTTTTAGAGCAGTGTTTCTGAAAGTGGTCCGTACCGCCCCCAAGGGGGCGTTGAGGAAATGCAAGGGGGCGGTAGGAGGGTACGCCTTGAATGGGGGCGTATATTACTGTATAATATATAGTAATATAATCATTAGAGGGCAGTGGAAAATCAAATAGTGTGTAGTGATTGAAAAAACTTTGCAAAACACTGTTCTAGAGTATGAAATAAAACCAAATAGGGTGACTAATAGATGTATCCTTCCTACTTTATACGAGTTTCAGGTACCTTGTACGAATATTGGTAGTCAACCTTAAACGAGGATCACATGTAGTAGTAGTAGTACTTGTTCAGTTTGTGAGTAAATCAGCATGAATACCAATTCTTCCCGTAAAACTCAATAAGATATTTCAACGACAAACTCTAAACTTATATGTTACAGAAACGTAGATTTTAGTACACGTAAGTGCAATTTAGTAATGCATTTCGCAGCGGCTTTAATGATTATATCCACGGAAATTCAAGTCAACGAATGCATCAGATAAAAACGTTAAAACTCTAGTGATTTTCATTGAACGTAAAAATTCAGTGAGTGATCGAAATGAGGTTTTGAGGTCATGAACTATAAACTTTACCATTGTTTAGGAAGATCTCAAATGTCTGTCGAATTCAAATTAAAGTGAGTCATTCAAGAGCCATTAAAAGACGGCTCTGCTCTTGAAGTTATACCGAAGGCGTGCAGTTGTTGCTATACTGTTAAAATTTTTGTTGCTATATATTTTTCATACCTTTTTTAGTGGACAGAGAAGTTAATTATCTTGGATTCGATTAAAGCTAATTTATTTATAAATATTTTTAATTGAATCAATATTAGTTTTAAACATGATCAAGAGATCGTATGTTCATTGCCGCAAAATAATTTATTTACGAATATAGTTTTGAATTGAAGTTCATGTTAGTTTGGATACAAAGTTCATTAGTTTTGGCCTCCACCTAATTATTGTGTTCAACGGAATTCGTGACATTTTTCTTCACTGTATTAACGTGAACTATTGCTTTATAATATTGATTTTTGGACAGGTTTTGCTTGTCGTGGAAACTAATTCATGTTTCCCTATGTAGGTTCAGCGCTTTTTATTGTTAATTGTGCCATCTTATATTAAGATGAGTTAGTAATAATTTCAAAAATTTAAAATTTGTTTTCAGTTGCGAAAATGTACGTTCGAGAAACTTCAAATCCACTGTAGATTTTAAATATTTTCCGTACTGGCGCACAATCAGGTGAGTCTAGGTAGCATAAGAGGCATCTTCAGCTGCTTTCAACCTGAAAGAGATCAGCTGTTTTTGGCACTTTATTTGTTAAATTGAATGCTTAATGGTTCGACGTGTTCTTTCATGTTGACCTTCAGCAGTAGGTTAGTGCTTTTTGTGTATGCACTCAGCTGTCTTCTGTAGATTCAGTAATTAGTTTCTATTTAGCGCTGCTTTTAAAAGACATTTGAATCATTCTCTTCTCTTCCTCGTGCCATGGCCGTGTTGTAACACGGCATTGATTTCCCAGTGAGCCGGTTTTCGTTTCTATTTTTTCTTTCTATTCCTCCGCTGAAAGTTAATTTTCTAAACGCTATCGCTCAGAGACAATTTTTTTGAATTTGTTGAATCTGCTCGGTTCGCTCCTTATTTTTGAGGTGAAACTATTGTACTATTGAAAGGATATGAAAGCTATTTTACCAGAGTCATGCAGTAAATAGAGTAAAATTTGTAAGATAATCTTTAGTAATCTTTTCAAAAACATAGGCGATGAGCATACGTTCAAGATCTTCGGTTTTATTCGCTTGAGAGCTTTACCCAAGTCCATCCTAACGTCAAGTTCCTCACTTAATTAAAAACTAGCAAACTCTGTGGAAGTTACTACTCTGAAATGTATCGGTTCATGTTAGTTTTAACACGTTGACTCCGATTGCCTGACTGGTGTAAAACTTCACTTTCTACGCATAGTCACTAGAAGGATCTGAAAAAATTACAGAACCTAACCTAAGTGGTCCACATACGTACCACTTCGGAGTCAACGTGTTAAAATGAGGTTTTCCGATGCGGCATAAATGTTTTGGGACGCTGATGTGAGGGACCGACGAAACAGGCTAATCTGGGAAACAGTTAGGACGTAAGATATCTTCTGGATTTACCCTATTAGGAACAATTTAGTAAATTTCAGTAAAAAAATTTAGTGATATGTTTAGAATAGGTACCGTTTTGGATGTGTACCGTCACCTCTTTGATCTGTGATTCTCTAATTCCAGCTTTAATTTAATTTAATTTTCCTGATTAAATATTTTGTAAATGTGTTATTTAAATGCTTTAATATAAATTTCTTACCGCCTACAAGTATATTGCAATCGTCTCGATTGTTCACCTACCTCATTAGTTCATTGCTTGAGGAATGTGGTTTGGGAAGGTTAGTTGCTTTCACTCTTCGTTCAAGCTCTAAAGTCTGCCTCAGTTTCTCAATGTGCCCCGCAAGATATTTAATACCCTGTATTTTGTTGCAATATATGCATTCATCGACAGCAAAAATATACAAGGACAATTAGATTTAAATTTTAAAAGAAAAATTCCTCCGTTTAATATACAGCATTTGTTTCATGGACAGAGCACTTACTTCTCCTCTCTTTTAAAAACGAGCCCTCCGACGCTCCGATCGTACACAGCGCCCTTTTGCTTCAAGATTCTGGCTTTTTTCTTCACCTTCTCTATCGCCATACCTCGTACGATGAGCTGTGCTTCTTCCGGCGACGATCCTGACACTATAAGCTTGCGTTCCTCAGCCATCTCCACAGCTCGTTTCTCGGACTCTACGCTTGAAACGCGCAGGCTGAGCTTGACGTCCTTTCTGGAAGCATTAAAAGTGCGTATGTGTTAGACTTAGTGCTAAATAATTACTTTAGTTGTTTATTAGGGTTACAAAGTTCTTCTATTAACTTAAATTTGTTTATTTATTTGAAAAGCTGCACTTGATTGTCTGCTTGAAGGGATTTCCTGTTTATCACTTGAAGAAACACAATTTTTAGGTATTATGTATTATATCTATAATATGAATGGTGACAAAAAGGCTTAAAAGTTAATGGTTACAAATAACTTTGTCTTATTACATACAAAACGCTCTCTGTCTTTAGCACATGCTTCTAGACACTTTGTCACTATGCGCGAACGCACCATATGCAATGTCAGCAGAATATCTCCCTTTTTGGTATAGTAGAACTTGCATTCTGGTTAAAGTAGAACCTAAAACAGATAATATAAGGATAGCCGATGACGTTTCAACTGCAGTTGAAACATTTAACTAAGAATCCCGTGCTCATGTTATTGCTACGCAGTTATCAGGTTTTGCAAAGCAGTCAAAAATAGTGATTTTAACTATAGAATTTTTTTTACTTTAAATACTACTAATTGTAGTGGGTGCTCGGGATGCACGCGATCAGAATCACTTTGCCAGTCCCAAAGAATATCACCTCATACCAAAAACTAGAAGGAAGGAAGGAAGGAAGGAACAGCACACGAGAAGGGATTAAAATGTAGCAGCTTTTGACGAATTTACACGTTTTTCACCCCACCGAAACAGAAAAGGACAAGTCAACTATAAAACTAAAACCCTCGACAGATTGCCACATCAAGGGCTGCTTGATCTGCTGCACATTACTAAAGCGGATAACTGAAGACTATCATGGTCACTATGGACGCGTACTAGCACACGCGCTATCACCATACCCAAGACATTCCTATCAATGTCCCGAGTAGACGATTGATTGCCCTAACGAGAAATCGCATAAAGTATTTAACAATCTAAGTATGTGAGAAATGAGTTAACTGATATTGCAAATTTTGACGTCGACACTACGTGCTTGTTAACTTTATCACCAGGAACCTACAACACTAACTCATTAGCAAACTCTGCACATGAAGAACGTTACTGCAAGTAAAAATATTACAGGCATAGAATTCAATTAAATTGTAAGGTAATTATCTCGTAATCTTTCCAACAACGTGGAGCTTGAACATGGGCTCGTTCCCCAAGAAGTAAAATGTTTGGATGTTGAGACCCTTACGATGCCTCCCTGCGGAATAATTTTCTAGGGCTGTAGTTGCAATCAATCCAAACGCGACTGAGGCTCCTATTTGCACTAATTTACTCCATTCCGCTGACACTTACTTGAACGTCATGGCGAGCTCTGCCTCTGCGTCTTTGGCAACGCTCACGATGTTACAGCCGCGACTGCCGACCACCATCTTCGCAACCCTGTCATTCTTGCAGGTGATTCGTACGCCTATGTGCAACACCTCTGCGGCAGGCCACACGTCCGTTCAGCACAGATAAATAATTCATCAACTCAAATACTTGAAGACAGTAAGATCTATTTTTAACTTGGCTTTCTCGGTTACAGGAAGAAATTGATTTGTACACTTGTTTCCAGGAAGCGGAAAATTTGTCAAAACAATTAAAGAAAAGATCTAGTTTGGTTCCATAGTCACGAAGGGACGACCGAAAATTAGTCAAGTCATGTAGCTACTAAAGATTTGGCTGTTAGTTAACTGTTTTGGGGCCGCCCTGTATGCGTGAAAATTTACAGTTTAGCTGTTGCTGTGGAGTGTAGACCATGGCAGCGCTCTCTGCCTCTGCCTTTTCATTGTACAGTTCTTTGCTTCGCACCCATAGTTTCTCGACGGCAAAGTTCAAAACTAGGCTTCAATTGGGGCTACTCTGAATGATTCAACACCAACAAGAAAATTCCCTTGCTTACGGTTTTTGTTCAGTATTCTATTCATCGACACCTCATCCCACCTCTGGCGCGCTTACTTCGCACTTTATCACTTTTTGAAATATACGCAGCTTGGCGGTTCCCATTCAATGTAAAAAAAACACCCTCCTATTCTGTATTTTATGTTTCCGGTAACTCCCTAAACACGCGTTTTCTCTGGTCCTCTTAGCACCAGATAAAGTCACAAGAATTTACTTCCTACGTATAGTTGTACCCCAAGCTATAACCCGTGCACGGCACTGCCATCTCAACGCTCCGTATTCTTGGTATTGCTTCCTAACTTTAAGCTCAATCTTTTTCCATTCCTCCACTTGCACCGATACTAAGACCTAAAGCGATACCATTTCTTTCATGTCGATCTATTTGATCTCCTGCGTATTCTTCCTGTCCGCATCATCACTACTCTTAGATAAGCTTTTCATTTTTTTTATTGGAAACACATCTGAAGGTAATGGCCAGGCTTACCTGCGTCTCCAAGTTCCCATCCCTCGACGGCATAATGCAGTTCATACGGAACCTGGTACTTGAGACGGTTCAAGAACTTGGTGCTCACCGCTGCCACCGCCAACTGCACGCACAACACATTTTTAGAACACACACTGACGGTTCTGGTGACATCTGCTGCATTTATTTACGTAGGGTACATTTACGCAGCTGTAGTAGCCAGGGGCAATAAATTTTGTACTAGTCAATGTAATGCTTGCAGGAATGGATTCCCACTTCGGGAATTTCACCGGCATTAACACAATTTTAAATTAGTTCCACAAATTTTTTTACTTTTACTCGTTCAGTGATTTTAAGTTAAGTACTATTTTTCCATTGTAATTGCAAGTAATATTTTAAATTAAAAATATTTCCTTTTGTCATCAATACGCTATCGTTATTGGACTTAGCTACGAAATACACTTAAAGAATCCCCTGAACTGAAGATATAAAAGAAATTTATCGTTTCATTATATGACAATTCTCACGAATAAACGTGTCTTTCGAATCGTATCCGCTTAAATTCAAGTAACTCGATGTCATGTCTTTCAATACAAAATTTTCATTCAAAAAAGATTCTTCAGCTGCAGAGCCGTTCTAACGATTAGCGTGAAATTTTATGATATGAAAAAATATCAGAAATTAACACTTGTTGAAAGTTTGCCATTTTTGAGAACACAAGGAAGTCAAGGATATTGCTAATAATGTGGAAAAAATGAAACTAAATGAAGGAGAAAAACACACAATGGCTAAACATGAAAAGTATGTCGCTAATTAAAGCAAAAGAAACTCAGCGAGTGGAGATAAAATGAACGAAATGAATGGAAGTGAATTGAACAGCAATGAAAATCACAAAGAGAATAGAGATAAAAGACGAGTAAATAAATTCAACATGAATCACTGTAATTAAACCAAGAAAAAACTACCCAGAGTAAATCGTGATAACAATTGAATTAAAGACATAACTTGACTCATAAAGATGCTCCGAGAGACAGTTAGACTTTCTGAGACATACCTGTCGGGGGTCCTGGTCTGTAGACAGTGACGGTGGGTACACCCACTCAGCCGGCCTGGCTCTCCTTAGAAGCAACTCGCGAAGAGCGTCAAGGCCTTTCTTGGAGCTGACAGATGTGAACACCACCTCAACACGAATAAGAAAATGTTCTCAAAATAATCCGTACGTGTTTAGCAAGATAGAACACGTAAATTTTTGCATAACTCATGGAAGGTGAGATAATCTGTAAAAGTTTAATAACTGTCAAGAGCTGTCAAATTATACAAGTATATTTCTAATGATAACTAAAAAGAACAATTACGAAAACAGACAGTATCACATTACCATCATGAAGTTTTCTGAGAGATGAACATTGAAAGAGGGGACAAACGCATAACTTCTTTTAGTATCTGGTATCAACAAAAGTCATGAGCAATATTATCACCGAACTGTAGAAGTGTGAAGCCGCTATTATTCCCTTTATAGTACCAGTCCCATTACGGAGAATACTCTACGGTATGAGCCCGATGAAACTCCAGCTCATAGATGTTCGTGGTGCATGGCACGCGTATAAGACTCGGGGTGTGGGAATTTAGATATTCTCTCTCAATACACTTTCCTTTAACCCTTTAGTGACTAAAAGGACATTACGGTCGTCTTTCACAGTCTTTGGGAGAATTGTTCTAATAATTAAACAGTGAGCAATATGAGGTGGCTACTAGGTGTGAACGCGGAGGCATGTTACAGCGTCGTTCTTTTGGCTGCCTGGCTCTCAGCGTGCTTCATTGCATCAGTGTACAGACGGTCTTTGTGAGCTGAAACGTAGAAACTAGAAAAACAAATTGGTCGCTAAAGGGTTAAATGGATAAGCTTCAGATGTTGAGGGAAAATGCAAAAGTAGACCATGCCACTTATACAACTGACAACGACAATGGAATAATCGTGCTCAACAACTCTATCCGCGATCGAGGGAAATTCTACAACCGATCTATGATATACGGTCCAATACAATTGAACAATTGATTTAGCTTATCCTCTTCTCATTTTTCACGAGATCGTTCAGAGAATACAAGGTCTTTTTCACCTGCTCACCGACATCTCTTTTTAGTCAATTGACCACTAATGAATGGTGGTACATACCTCTTGGAAGAGCGGCCAGCCTTTTTTATCCCTCACGAAGTCCCTGGCCTGGTCCTCCGAGAGTCTGACGCGCCCCTGCAGCACGTCCTCCTCCGTGAAAGGCAGAGGCGGCCGGCAAGCTTCAAGTGCTGAACAGCTCGCAGGTGCAACGTAAAGGTGGTTATTCTCTTGCAGCTCCTCGAATGAGACACTGAAGGTAAGCTCGGTGACTTCATCCAAGGGCATGATGCTCGAGGACGTTTGAGCAGCACCAACGTCTACAGATGCCACAGACGAGCTGCGGTCATCGTGCATAATATCGGAACTAGAAACTTCTGTTGCACTAATTTCCAAGGCTTCCTCAGAAGAAATGTCTGTCTTTACCAGAATATTACCACTAGATGACGCTTCATCGTTGTAGAGGTCGTGTACTAATTTTTTCATTGGTTTGTGTTCAACAAACACCTTTTCTTCTTGTTCTTTTGAGCTGAAAAGTAACTCATTTTCCTGAAACGGTTCTTGTGAATCTACTGGCGCATCATCCAAATATTCCTGCAGCATTACAGGATCGGACTTTTCAGAAGAATCCAGCATCATCTTGTCTTTATCTACCTGTAGTACTTCGTAGGAATTTTTGCATTCTCCTTTCTGTTCTTCGAGATTCTCGAAAAACTCATCAACGAGTTCTTTGGGTGTTTTATTCCGGGAACTGAAGGGCGTATTATGTTTGGGCCGCGTAAAGCGGCTGTCGATGTGACTCGACGTCCCTCCTACCGTTCCCTCTGTGAATTCCTTCGCCAGCTCCAGCAGCGACGTTTTCTGCTTCACAAGATCAACCTGAGCACACAACAATGAAGTCAGTCTTGGTAAATACGTAAATAAGATACTTGTGTAAATACAACGGTACGGACTTCTTTAGTCAGCATGACACACCTGACACTAGTCAAGCTCAGCGGCGTCAGCATGTCACACACTAGTTAGCATGTTACACACTAGTCAGCATGTTACACACTAGTCAGCATGACACACACTAGTCAGCATGACACACACTAGTCAGCATGACACACACTAGTCAGCATGACACACACTAGTCAGCATGACACACTAGTCAGCATGACACACACACACTAGTCAGCATAACACACCTGACACCAGCCAAGCTCAGCGGCGACAGCATGTCACACACTAGTCAGCATGACACACCTGACACTAGCCAGGCTCAGCGGCGTTCAAGTACGACCAAGGAAAAGAGTTTGACACATCTTACTCTTTTGGCTATACACTAATTTATCCGTTTATATTACCACAACAATAAATGCAAAAATAAATATATTCATATACAGTATATAACCTTTAGAAACTATCACGAAACTGAGCGACACATCAAGGATTTTCTTTACGGCGATTTAACATGGACAACCTAATAACAAATCACCAATTAGCTTAATAAAACTGAGTGTTTGATAGATTATGTGGTTAGTTCGCACTAACACAGAAAACCCACGTTATTCGCTAATGAATAATAAAAGAAGTAAATATATGATTGAGGAAACTTGCACGCCATGTTGAAAAGTGGTATTGAATTATTTCATTAACATTTATAACCCACTTTCCAACGTGTGAATGAAATATGGGGAAGAGTACAATATTCCGACACAGTATTCTTCACGCAAAGAAGAGCTAACATAGATGCAAAACAATCCCCTACCCATTTGTAATCCGATAGGACGGCTGGGGTATTAAAACTACCCTCACCCACCCTGTTATCCCAGACTCGACCGAGGTGCCAAGTCAACTATTACCCACCTTGTTAAGACAGCACAGCATGAGTACCAAGCAACCATCACCCACCTTGTTAAGACAAAGCACAGCATGAGTACCAAGCAACCATCACCCACCTTGTTGAGACAGAGCACAGCATGAGTACCAAGCAACCATCACCCACCTTGTTAAGACAGAGCACAGCATGAGTACCAAGCAACCATCACCCACCTTGTTAAGATAGAGCACAGCATGAGTACCAAGCAACCATCACCCACCTTGTTAAGACAGAGCACAGCATGAGTACCAAGCAACCATCACCCACCTTGTTAAGACAGAGCACAGCAGGGATGTTGGGATGCAGGGCTAGCATGCGTAGGAGGCGGGAATGCAGCCCTAGCTTGGCATAGCGGCAGGCAGCGTCGACCACCACCACCAGCAGGTCGGCCTCCACCATAGCCTCTTCTGGTCCTCGGACCAAGGATAGCGGGAGCTTATGTCTGGTAAAGTGAAGAACACGTTGTTGTATGCGTGTAAAAATATCACAAGCATGAAAGAGTATGCGAAACTTCTTTGCCATGCACAAAAATGTTCTAAATTAATTTGACAGCCAAATATTTTATTTCTGAAATTAGTTTTTTATTTCTGTATTTGTTACATAATGTTATCTTCAGCTCAAATTGGAAAATTTTCAAGCATTTAATGTCAGTTTTCATGGCTCTGACTAAAGTATTTTCTCGTTTTCTGCCCTACATGGTGTTTAAAAAAAATTATTCTTCAATGACAGAAGGATACGATAGATACTGACCATAAATTAGAAAATGAACTTTAACTGCACTAACTGAGGAATTCGTAGTCATGATACACCAGCCTTCCTCATGAGTGACCCAGCCTTCCCTAATTTA